>JAGQAX010000012.1:2499817-2634817 GCA_019142605.1 Cephalopholis sonnerati
CACAGAAGGGTCTCCTGAGGTGCAGTCGTTGGTATAGAGGGAGAAGCTGTAGTGTAAAATTGTTAATGGATATGCTGAAATGTGCTAATACTACTCCACTTACTCACTCATTCTGCTTATTCATTGGTTCACCCCCCTTATTCATGTACTTATTCATTGGTATGTGTAACAGTTGTAGCTGTTGTAACTATATTTCTCTCTCACACACACACATACCCCAGCACACACACACACACACACACACACACACACACACACACACACACACACACACACACACAGCACACATGCATGGTCCAGTCACACACAAACTGATGCTCCCACAGACAAGAACACACACATACACCCACCCACACACACACACACACATGCGCACACATACTCACCCACACATACACCCACACACACACCCACACACACACACTGCACACACATATAGACACACACACACTCCAGTAGAATGCAGCAGAAACTGTGACAAACTCTCACACTCAGATACACACACACCCCCCAGTAGAGTACGCATACACATGCCCAGAGGTTGACCCCATGCGCACGCACACGCACACACACACACACACACACACACACACACTCCCACATGCCTGTCTTACAGCTATTGCAGGTGGTGTGCAGAATGTGCAAACTCACTGTTTGACTCCCATGATATTTGCTGTAAGAGTGCAGAATCAGCTGAGTCACCATTTGATGTTAAGGTGGGAAACCAGTTTAAACCAGTCATGTTTGCTGCGACCAGCCCGAATATCATGGAAGCACAGCTGCATGCCCAAACATGGTACCAATATATTTGATGTTGGATAGGTATATAAGGTGAACAACGGAGAGTGTATTCAGTCTTGCTCCGGGGCATGGCTCATTGAGTTCTGTTGTGTTATAACCTATGGCACAATAAAACTCTTTTGCATCTGATCCAGGCGTCTCCAGTGACTGTTTTTGTGTGCTGCTGATTGACTGAAAATTCACAGAACCTGAGGACAAGATTTTTTGAAGTACTTTGACACTTCAAGCGCAGTGGGGAGAGGACACAACCCTGGTGGGCACCAGTGCTGATGGACTGGGAGCTGGATGTGATGCTCCCCAGCCTCACACGCTGCCTCCTGTCAGTCAAGAAGCTGGTAATCCACTGACAGGTGGAGGCAGGCACTGTGAGCTTGATGAGCTTCTGGTAGAGACTTCCGGGGATGATTGTGTTGAACGCTGAGCTGAAGTCCAAAAACAGGATCCTAGCGTAAGTCCCTGGGAAGTCGAGGTGGTGCAAGATGTAGTGCAGTCCCATGTTGACTGCATCATCCACCGACCTGTTTGCCCGGTAGGCAAACTGCAGGGGGTCCAGCAGGGGGCCTGTGATGTCCTTCAGGTGGCGCAACACCAGTCTTTCAAAGGATTTCATGGCCACAGATGTCAGGGCGACGGGCCTGTAGTCATTCAATCCTGTGATGGAGGGCTTCTTGGGGACCGGGATGATAGTGGAGTGTTTGAAGCAGGAGGGTACTTCATACAGCTCCAGCGATCGGTTGAAGATGTGAGTGAAGATGGGGGCCAGCTGGTCAGAGCAGGCTCTCAGGCAGGAGGGAGACACACCGTCAGGTCCCGGACCCTTCCTGGTCTTCTGTCTCTGGAAGAGCCAACACACATCCTCTTCACAGACCTTTAGTGCAGGCAGGGGGTCAGAGGAGAGGGGGGTGGAGGTTGCTGGGGGTGCAGGTAATCCCTTTGTGTTGTGGAGAGGTGTGAAAAGCTTCTTTTTGAACCTGCAGTAGAAGCTGTTGAGGTCATCTGCTCGTAGGAGGGTCTCTACAGGGTGGGGGGATGTTCTCCTGTAGTTTGTAATGTCTTGCAGGCCTCTCCAAACTGACGCAGGGTCGTTGGCTGAAGAGGTGTTTTTTAGCTTCTCACCATAGCCCCTCTTGGCTACCCTGATCTCTTTTGTCAGTTTGTTTCTGGCCTGCTTGTACAGGGCCCGATCCTTACTCCTGTAGGCTTCCTCCTTGGCTTGGCACAGCCACCTGAGTTTGGGTGTGAACCAGGGTTTGTTGTTATTGTATGTGCAGAAAGTCTTGGTCTGCACACACGTGTCCTCACAAAAACTGATGTAAGATGTCACAGTGTCAGTGAGTTCATTGAGGTCTGTGGCTGCAGCTTCAAAAACACTCCAAACTGTGCAGTCAAAGCAGGCCTGTAGCTCCAGCTTTGACTCCTCAGTCCACTTCCTTACAGTCCTTACTACAGGCTTAGAAGTTTTTAATTTCTGCCTGTAGGTCGGGATGAGATGGAGCAGACAGTGATCAGAGAGCCCTAAAGCTGCACGGGGACAGAGCAATAAGCATCCTTTAAAACTGTGTAGCAGTGGTCCAATGTGTTTGAGTCCCTGGTGGGACATTTTATATGCTGTCTATATCTAGCAAGTTTGTGAGAGAGGTTTGCTCTGTTAAAGTCCCCTAATATAATGAGCAGGGAGTCTGGATATTTTTTTTCTACGTCTGTCACCTGGTCAGCCAGGTGTTGTAACTCCTCCCTTACACATGCCTGAGGTGGGATATAGACACCGCCCAGGACAAACGCGGAAAACTCCCGCGGTGAATAAAACGGTTTACAGTATTTGATAATAGTCTCCAATGATAATAGCTTACAACAGCATTAATTTAGGTAACAATATTATAGTCATAATTACGGTAATTGTGGTACAATACGTTGTAGGTATATATTAATATATGATAGTATATGTATGTGACAATAATCATATGTGTATAACAGTACAAGTATGACTAATAGTAACAGCAGCAGTGGGAGGCATCAGGCAGGAGCACAACCACGACACATTTTCCAGGCACAGATGCGATACGAGAACCTGCGAGACAGTGGAGCACAAAGGCTCCAGAGAACAAGCCGAGTTGGTGGCATGCAGTAGAGCCCAGTTAGGGAGATGCAGTAACAGGACATGAATATTAGCGAAGGAGAGAAGGGGCTCGGTGTATTATAGCAGGTCCCCTGGCAGACTAGGCCTATGTCAGCCTAACAAGGGGTAGTCCAAAACAAGCCTGAGCCAGCCCTAACCATGAGCTTCATCAAAAAGGAAAGTCTTAAGTCTAGTCTTAAAAGTGGAGACGGTGTCTGCCTCCCGGACCGAAACAGGAAGATGATTCCACAAAAGAGGAGCCTGATCGCTGAAGGCTCTGCCTTCTGTTCTACTTTTGTAGATTTTAGGGACCACGAGTAACCCTGCATTCTCAGCACAATATTCTGGTGGGATAATAGGGCACTATGAGCTCTCTAAGATATGATGGAGCCTGATCATTTAGAGCTTTGTGAATTAGGAGTAAGATTTTAAATTCAATTCTGGATTTTACAGGGAGCCAGTGCAGAGAAGCTAAAACAGGAGAAATGTGATCTCGTTTCGTAGTTCCTGTCAGTACACATGCTGCCGCGTTCTGGATTAGCTGGAGAGTTTTTAGGCACTTATTAGAGCTACCTGATAATAGGGAATTACAGTAATCCAGCCTAGAGGTAACAAATGCGTGGACCAATTTTTCTGCATCTTTTTGTGACAGGATAGGCCTAATTTTTGCAGTATTACGCAGATGAAAAAACGCAGTCTGAGAAGTTTGTTTTAAATGGGAATTAAAAGACAAATCTTGATCAAATATTACTCCGAGGTTTCTTACGGTAGTGCTAGAGGCCAGAGCAATGCCATCCAGAGAAACTATGTCATTAGATAAAGAGTTTCTGAGGTGTTTGGGGCCAAGAACAATAACTTCAGTTTTGTCTGAATTTGTCATCAGGAAATTGGAGCTCATCCAGATTTTTATTATCTTTAAGGCATTTTTGAAGTTTAGTTAAGTGATCTGTTTCTTCCAGCTTTATCGATGAATACAACTGTGTATCATCCGCATAACAATGGAAATTTACAGAGTGATTTCTAATGATGTTACCTAAGGGAGGCTTATATAGAGTGAATAGCATTGGTCCGAGCACTGAACCTTGAGGTACTCCAAAACAAACTTTAGTACATGAAGATGATTCATTATGAACGTGAACGAACTGAAAACGATCAGATAAATAAGATTTAAACCAGCTTAGTGCAGAACCTTTAAGGCCAGTTGAATGTCCCAGTCTCTGTAGCAGCATTTGATGGTCAGTTGTGTCAATTGCGGCACTAAGATCTAGTAAAACAAGTACGGAGACAAGTCCTTTGTCTGAAGCAATCAGAAAATCATTTGTAATTTTAACTAGTGCTGTCTCAGCCCTATGATGCACTCTAAATCCTGACTGAAATTCCTCAGATAAATTATTATCATGGAGAAAGTCACACAGCTGGTCTGCGACTACTTTCTCATGGATCTTTGAAAGAAAGGCAAGATTTGATATTGGTCTATAGTTGGCTAACACCTCTGGATCCAGAGTGGGATCCAGAGGTGTTACAGAGTCGAGTGTTTGCAGCGAGCCTGCAGCACTATCAACAAGATAAGAGTTTAAAGTCAGTATGGGAAACCTCTGTTACAGTGGTACATGGTATTAAATGCCAATGGAATAATTTCCTTAAATTTTGCAACAGTACTATTAGATAAACACCTAGTACAGTAGCTTTTGCTGAGTGGTGTGTAATCAAGTAGTAAGAAATCAAAAGTTATTAAGTAATGGTCTGATAAAAAGGGATTCTGTGGAAAGACCATTAAGTTTTTAATTTCAATTTCATATGTCAGAACAAGATTGAGGGTGTGGTTAAAACAGTGAGTGGGTTTATGTTCACTCTGACTGAAGCCAATGGAGTCTAATAATGTGATAAATGCAGAAGTGAGGCAGTCTTTATCAACATCAGCATGAATATTAAAATCACCTACAATAATAACTTTATCTGATTTAAGAAATAAACTGGATAAAAACTCTGAAAATTCAGATAAAAATTCAGAATACGGGCCAGGAGCACAGTTTACTGTAACAAATAGAAGTGGCAATGAGGTTTTCCAGGTCGGATGTAAAAGACTGAGGACAAGGCTTTCAAAGGAATTACAATTTACTTTAGGTTTAGGGCTGATTGATGGGCTAGAGTCAAAAATGGCTGCAACTCCCCCTCCTCAGCGGCTGCCTTGAGGAATGTGGGTATTATTATGACTGGGATGAGTGGATTCATTTAGACTGACATATTCATCTTGACACAGCCAGGTTTCAGTGAGGCGGAGCAAATCAAAATCAATATGATTATCTGATAATAATACGTTCACTAACACTGCTTTAGATGGTAGACAACTGATATTTTTTTATTGTCAACATTTAATTCTTCTGTTTTGTCTCAGTGTCACAGTCTCAGTGTTAATTTTTATTAGGTTTTTATGTACAACTCCTCTTTTTAAACTTAAGATTTTAATAATTTAGGTGGTCGGGGGACAGACACTGTTTTTATAACATTATGGGTGGGTAACTGCACCTGAAGCTCAGAGAAACGTTTAAGACTGGGACTCTGATTCCTGGTCTCAACTCTGGTTTGTCAGGGTTTTGAATAACTAATAAACTTGGCCAGGTTTCTACAGCTGAGAGCAGCTCTATTCAAAGTGGGATGAATGCCATCTTTCCTAATCAGAGCAGTTTTTTCCCAGAAAGTTTGCCAATAATCTACGAAGCCCACATTGTTTGCTGGACACCACCTTGACAGCCAACAATTGAATTGTGACATGAGGATAAACATCTCACCACTGAGGAACAGTGAATGGGTGGTACTGAAGAGTCACACTTGTTGAAGAGCGAGTTGACATTCCCCTTAAGGACAACAGCAGGAAAGGCTTGTATCTCCACCTTCTAGCCTTTAGCTTAGCTCCTGCTCTGCAGCTTCTGAACGGCTTCCTAAGCTCAGCCAGTTTCGAGTGTTAAACTCCGTAAGTGGTTCTTCTCAGAGCCAGAAGATCATCCCTCATGTACACAACTTTACTCATCACGTTGGAAAGATCAAAATTAAAAAAGAAAAACACACACTCAAACATAACTCAAAAACAGTCTGTCCATGTCTGAAGGGTTACTCTTGGTTCCAAAGGTACTATACTGAAAATGTTTGGGGAAAACGTGGTTTATGGGTTCCCCTAGTGAAACCATACTGTCTGCTCAGTCTCTATTTATGCCCCTGCCATATTGTAAGGAATTACTCTGTCAAGTTATTTTTCTAATAAAGAACAGTAAAGGCCAGCACTGTCACACTCTTTGAATTTGATATGGCACAGCGTTTATTAAACACTGACTCTCCAGTCGCCATTTCGGTTTCCATCTATTTGTATGACAAGCCTTACTGTTGTCTTAAGTAATGCGATCGTGCACTTTGTTTTGTGTGTGTTTATGTGCCTTGCTGTCAAATTGCCTTGTTGTTTAAACCTCTGTACTGCCTCGTGTATGTATTGCACTGCCTACATGCGATATTAGACAATAGTCCCTTATCATAAAAAAATATTGATTACGCTCCACAGTTCTGGAGGCGTGATTGGTTATAATTTTCACGCCACCTATTGAACGACCGTAATACTATGTCCTGAAGTCCTCTTGGAAGCCAATAGCATGACAGGGTGGGCGTGTTCAAATCGAACTGGGGTCGACCGGGTAGGGCAGTCGTTGCATGCTGGGAAGTTGAGAGGACTTTACCCCATCGCCATCCGTCGTCTTGAGCCGTTTTTGCTGTGTGATCACTAACTGAAAATGGCTGATCTCCAGGTAAGTGTGGGATTAGTCAGCAACATGTAGGCAATTCAGAGCTCGTGTATATTCACCGCGTACCGTTAAAGAAGCGATAGGAAGCCGTTAGCCTGTGCTATAGATTTAGCTAACCAGAGGAGAGAGAGCCACGGGGCTGGTTGCTTTGTCCTGTGAGTACATGCTGAACAAATAACACATTGTTGTCTCTAACAACACACTGATGTCACGGTTACACTATGGAGTATTGTGAGCTGTTGATGTTTGAAGTTTCTCTGGTCATTAGGTAGCTAAGTCGTTATAACAGACATTGTGGTGGGGGTTGTTGGGACTTGCAGTTCACCGTTATTCTTACCTCCGCGAGGACAGCTGTACACTAACGTTAAAAACAGCATTCTTTGCAGTGTTAACATTGTATGTCTTTGGTTTGTATCATTCGTCAGTAGGTGAACTGTGAACGGGCGGTACTTAAGAGTCTCACTTGTGAAACATTTAGCTAGTAGTGAAATTGGAACCACGGAAGAATGACACAAAATCAGCATGGCTGCTCATTCATAGCTCTGCCCGTTCACATGTTGGAGGGTTGAGCATTAGAGACTAAGGGAACGTTCATTAACTCACATGCCCTGCCTCACAGTCACATCCGTCAGCTGACCATTACAAGAGTCTGGGAGTGTTGAAATGCTACAGCCATTCAGTCGTGTACTCCCTAACCTTTGACTGACAGCCATCCAGCAAGCAGCAATAGCTCTAGGGTGGGGAGGGACTCTGACCCTGTTGCATGCTGTTTTCTGTTGAAGATGTACAAGGTGTCCTCATAGACATTTTGGCAAATACTTTTATTTATATATTTACATTTGCAGCACATACAGTGCAGCACATACAGTGCTACAAACTTTCCAGTGCAGATAGGTCTGTTTCATGTAGTGTTTCATATTCTAAATTTATTCATAACATTCTCTGTAGTGTTTCGCTTGGCAATAAGCAGATCAACAGGGCTATCCTTAAAGCAAATTCAAACTTGTAGAACATCGTTTAACTGTTAAATCGTCCAAATGAACCAATGAGCATATTATACAAGTAGGATTTTGGCTCTTTTCAGTTACACTGCAATTATCTCCAGTATTCTATGATAAAAATAAACTTATGTGTACAGTTTCTTTTGAGATTCTAGTGGGTGCATAAGTCTGTCATAGTTGAAGTATGGAAAAACTGAAGAGTTTGGGATAAGATAAAGATATGGTTTTCTTTCTCTCTGATGTACCAGTCTGAAACATGACACATAATGCAATTAAGACTGTTCAAGATTTTTCTTTTTCAGTTTTGGAACTTTGACTGAGTCAGCAGTAGGGTTGCAGCAGTATGTCAGCTGCAAGGTGTACCATAAAAGTTGTCATACTGTGAACATATGCTTATTGACAATATTTTTAAAAAATGCAATTGGACAGTCAGAACTCTGTTTTAGCTATTTTCAAAAGAGATACATTTTACACAGACTTACATTAAAAATGTTCCAAGTTTGAATTACACTAATATAACATTTGGTCAACCAAAAATAAAGCCTCTGCTTTCATACCTTTAAGGGTCATTCTGACTTAAGCCTAGTTCCCATTTCATGATTTTTACCCTGATTTTGACGGCGCAGAGGATCTTGAGAGCCATTAAGAAGTCCTTGGGTTGGAGGTGAGTCGGCAGATAGTCTGCCATGACGAGTCCTTATGTGTGAACGAGCCCATGAGCAAGTCGTGCCCTCGTATGCGACTGGGACCGGATATCTGGCATGCTAGAAAACTGGAGAAGTCTGACATGACTGACATAGAGCATCAGCCAATGAGAGGCGGTATGCGGCGAAGCGATGTATGGCTCTACCAGCCCCAGCAAGAAATCAAAGTCCTCCACTGTCATCCATAACATTTCCCGAAAACCCATTCGATCATTCAGCTATGAAAGGTACAATAATCTGGGTCAGAATACATGCATAGACTGTATAAAGTACAATGCAAGCTAATAGGCTAGCGGCACAGTGGCAGCCGAGTTTCATTCGTAGAACTCACCTCCAACTCTCTCTGCAGAATTGACAACCTGTGCAATCTGCGTGCAGCAACCCATTCCTTCACCCAAATCCTTTTCTTCTTTTCCTGTATCTTCTCAGCGCAGAGCAGGGTGCAAACGACCTGAAGAGCTCCAAGCTGTCTGACATCCACGTTGACAATTAGCACCGGGAACTTTATAATATCCTGTTTTGTTCACGTGTGAGAAAACATAGTTTGGTGACGTCACCGCATTATCTGGCGCTCTGTCAGTGAGGGCTCGGTGGAGAAATCTTGTGGTGTGCACACACAGATCGTAACGCAGTTGGCCAGACTCCTGACGACAGAAACACACATCGCCAGGTATGAACACTCAGCAGATTACGATAGTCTCCGCGACTCAAGACTGGTCGGCCAGTCGTGTAATGTGAACTTGCCTTTAAAGAAGACATATTACGCTTTTTGGTGTTTTCTCTCTTCTTTAGCGTGTTATATAGTGTTTTTCTGCCTCTATATGGTCTGCTAAGTTAAAAAAAAAAGCCATGCTAAAGGGAGTTCTGTCTCCCCAAAGACACACATCACGTGACCTGCCTAACACAGCTCATTTTGAATTTCCCGCTTTTACTTCCGTGATTGGTTACTGAATAGCGTGCATAGTACACAGTGCCCGTCGACAGGCCACTGAGCAGCGCCCCCAAACACACCTACTCCGAGCAGAGGTGGAGGAGAGAGGCTGCAGAGTTTGAACCTGAGGAGCTGTTGAGGAGACGCCATGTCTAGGAGACGCTGCTTTCTTCATTGTGACCAAAAATTACCCTTGTTTGGACTGCCAAAGGACGAAGGAACAAAGAAGAGGTGGTTGGAATTTATATTTGATACAATTCTTCCACATTACAACCTGGACATTTTATTGTGTTCGCTCTATTTTCCTGAGGACTGCTTCACAAACTGGAAACAGATTACTGCTGGATTTTCACTGCAGTTACTGCTGAAAGTTGCCCTTGTTGGACAAATCCGGAGATTTGGGATCACAACCTGTAAGTATGCTTTATGAGTTGTGAATTTGTTGTGTAAAGACAAATTATTGCTGGTTCAAGTCCCTGACTGGACCAATATATGGACTGGTGGCTGGAGAGGTGCCAGATCACCTCCTGGGCACTGCCGAGGTGCCCTTGAGCAAGGCACTAAATCCCCACAGCTGTGCATGGGCCTCCCTAGTGTAGTGGTTAGAGCATCTGTTCTCCTTGCGGAAGGTTTAGAGTTCAAATCCTGCTGGGGTTGATGTCACCATAGGCGTGTGGGTTCTCAATGAGGGTGTGTCTCAAGCCCATCATAGATGGGGAAGATAGATGTAAAAGCAAAAAAAAAAGTTTTTTTTCTTGAACATTGCCTGCTTGTTGTCAGGCTAAAGGCTATACAAAGTGCAACAAGTTCCTAAATATGGAACATGTATATAGGCTACTCACCTGCAACCCTGTAAGAAAACGTAGTCCTGTCACTAAGTGGGCGTGTATTCACAATTGATGTAATCTTTGTTGCTCTACGTGATAAACCGATTTAAAATAGAAATAATTTGGTCTTAGAAACATTTGTTCTATCTTCACAGTACAGTTGTGTAACAATCTGAGTGGACTGTTAACAAAAACTGATTATAAATCCTGCACTGTGCGTCAATGAGTAATGAGGAGTCAAATAGCGGAGTACCACGGACTGCTCCCGTATAATGACAGTCACAGGATCAGCACCTTGACAGCGACTATGACACTTAGGCTCTATAGGGTGATCTGTCACTGCCTGAGTGAATAGCCTCATGGAAATGATATTTTACAATTCTTCACATTATTTACTAACGAAATTCGTTAAGGCAAGTAATTTGGTGCTTTTAAAGTCATGATATTAAGCTGACATGGATCCTCACATGTTTACGTTACGGGGCTGTCTTAACATGATAAATCATATGAAGGACATATAAGAATGATATCAAAGCATGTCAATTTATAATCCTTTTTATTGTAAAGTATAGGCTGTATCAAATAAAATGAGTGCCGTCAATTGACTCACGTGCATAAGTAAAATAAATATTGCACAACACAAGCCTGCGCTCTTTTTTTAATATGAACATAAAAAAACTGAACACATAAAACAATTTGCAAACAAAAAACACATCTGGACTGACTCATACCATTTTAATAACGCGGCGTGCTGCCAACTTGAAATAAAAAAGTCAGTTCGCTATTGAAATATACATGCAAAAAAAACTATAGATAAACAAAATGAAAAAATCCCTCGACATGTTTAATTGAAATTGTGCTTGGAGGGAATATTTTCACCGGACATTTTGACCGGCGGTGTTAAAAAATGTCGGACTTCGGCAGATTTTGCCGGTCAAAGTCCGGTAATTACCGGATAACGGAAACCCTGATATATATATATATATATATATATATATATATATATATATATATATATATATATATATATATATATATATATATATATATATATTCCTTTCATTCGGACTTTCTGCTGTTATCAACGCCTATAAAGGGCACAGGTTTCAAACGAAGTACGAGACCTCATGTTGAGTTGGAGGAGAAAGAGGGATAAACTTAAACAGAGAGAGTAGACCCTCATGACTCAACATGTAACCAGACAGAGGAATCTGAGCAAAAATGTATTCTTTTAGTTTAGTTTTACCCTCAGCAAAGGCTGTAAAAACAGACCCTATATGCAGTAATTTGTAAATAATTTTATTTTTATTACCAACAAAATAATATCAGATAAAGGATGTGAAATGGTTGTGGCATCACTTAAAATATATACAAGAAAGGTGGATACAGGGAAACACTTAATTTAAAAACACAAGGAAATCAATATTCAAATTCAATATTTTACAGACTGTAGAGGACCTGATGAGGCTTGTCTTCCCCCATAATTTCCATTTCAAAGGACCTGGCATCCCAGTATGAGAGACCCTCAAAGGAGGAAGTGGTTGCCTTACACGTCTCTCACTTCAGCCAAGGGGCAACACAAGACCAACGCAGTGACCAGCTGGATCAGGAAACTCCTACCTGGCGTACCTGGAGTACAACACAGGATGGGATGGACGCCTGAATGGAAAGAATTGGACATTAGTGTTGCAGATAAAACGCTACTGTGTTTATATTTATACATATATCTATTGTGTATTATTTAGTAAGTTTTTTTGTAGTTTTTATTTTTTACATTTGGTAAAAATAAAGTTCTTTTGACAGAAGGCATATTTGTCATTTCTTGGGGGGTGGGTTTTTTGATATAATGAAACCTTAGTGTTTAGAATTGAGTTTACACAGTTGTATCGCATTACATGTCATAAAAATGTACTCTTCTTCAGTTCTGTGCTGTAAGGGTACATAGTCATACCTGTAAATGTTGTGAATGTTCTGTGGGGTGTACGGATTCAAACAGTCAGGCTCCAGGCCTGGATGGTATATCAAACATGTAATATGAACTGGAACCTGGTTCATTACCCCAAAACCTAATAGGTAAAAAAGACACAAGTCATACTGTTGTATAGGTAGCAAATAAAGACTCAAGAGACAACATCACTGCATAGAACAAATACTGATCCATGTACTGATGTTTTACTATAAAATCTTGATTTCATATAAATGATGTGGAGAAACTGTGATACATTGGTACATTGTACATATTGTAGATTACAAACACAAGGTGAAGATGATTATAAAATGTAGTGACTTTTTTTGTAGAATGGTTTTAGTAAACATCTGAATGCACCAGTTCATCTATTCATTTATTTTTATAACACAGAAATCTGTCATCTCAGTCTGCTGTAGTAAAATTGATGATCATAGATAAGCCTGCTTAGATTAAAAAATGAGTTATTCTTTACACCACGTCATAACAGCTGAGTGCTGCTGTTGGTGTTTTCACGTTATGTAGTAACTGACTATATTGATAGAAACCGTTTGTATTCTGCAGCAGACGTTTTTAACTTCATTCAGTCAGAGGACAGACAAACCGCTGTTCCCGTAACGTCAGATAAGTTACAGTTATCATGTAACAGCTGAAATATAAGATGGCTTCAAAGTCAAAAGTCACCACTGCGAAACGTCTTGCTCAAGTCTTCGTTTGCGAAGGAGCTTCAGAGTCTATCAGCTTGTGTTTCTTCACTCAAAATGATAATGGCGGACAGCTGCTGTCATTAGCTTTAGCTTCAGATGTCTGGAAGTGAAGTTAGATAAGGTGAGGGGCATGACGTTTCCAATACAGGCTCTAAGTGTTACACTAATCACAGCAGGCTGAGCGAGCTGACCAATCAAAGCAGACTGGGCTGCTGGGGAGGCGGGACATAAGCCCAAACAAAGTGTTTCAGGTAGAGGTGCTGCAGCAGTGAGCAGTATAAGACATATAATGTGTGTTTTGAACATTAAAGCACATAAATATATTCCATTAGAGCCCAATATTACATATTTATATCAATATGACCTTGAAAAAAGCATAATAGGTCCACTTTAAAATAATTCTGAAATATCGTGATACAGTGAAACTGCGATATTTTCTGAGCCGGTTATTTTACCCTGAAAATCTTGTACCATTGCAACCCTAGTGAGCAGCAGCTTGTTGTTTATCCTGCTGGGAATATTTTTTTTTTCTTCATACAAGTTTCAGATTTAACTTGGACTTAAAAAAATTATTGTGATATTTTAAGGCTGTATTGTCATACTCTGTATATATATCTCAGTATTTTGGAATCTCTCCTAAACTACTGTAGACAACTAAAACACAAAAGTATTAATGAAGTACAGTTACAATACAGTATTGTTATAATTAAATTAACCTAATCTGGTGCTTTTATTTTGAAGCATCTTGCTCGTCTTGGGTTAGAAGTGTTGATGTTTTGGACTGGAGGTTTGATGCTTTGGTCAGCAGTTAGATGTTAGCAGCTAGCAGGAAGTTAAATTTTGCCATGGCGCTTTTGAACATGAGGGTTTACTTGCTTTGAGCTGGAGACACACTAACAGCTCTCCAGTTCATATATTAATAGTATTTGCAAGTCACACTACAGTGTTTCCCCTAGGGTTACAGCTTTGGGGGGGGGGGTTCAAATGCTGGAATTTGTTATTTACGTGACAACGCCTGAACGCAACACAGGCTCCGCTCCAACTAAGGGTGTGCGAGAGCGAGAGAGCCAAAACGCCAAAGTGAGTCTCCTGCTGGTGGCTTAAAAAAATGATGTGACCATTTATACTCGATGTTTGGAATAAAGTCAGTTTACACAACCCTCATGAAACAAGCCACAATACATCAAGTATATTTGATATATTGCCCACCTTTAGATTAACTATAGAAAGTGTACTTCATCTGTCAATTTCTTACTTTAAGTATTAATGTGTGTGCATGTATCCAGGGCACAGAGGGTTTAGGTGAGTCTGGCCTAAGAAACCAGACTAGCCCAGTTCTGGTCAAGCTACTCTTCAGGCCCGGCTCAGTATTACAGTTGACATGTAATATCACAGCAAAACCAAAGTGGCTTAAAACAAGTACCGATGCCAATGCAGAAAATGCATTGGAAGAAATATAGTACTTTGATGAAATTAAAGCAAAAAAAATGGAGGCTGAAGTAAGTGAGTAATTTTTTTCCACAAGTGCACTTCATTCAAGAGTTAATTTTACTTCTTGTACTATATGTCTCGGTCCACCCAGCTAACCGAACAAGACAACAGCAAGCAATTAACTGTTTCTCAGCTCCAGGTTGAAGAACTTTGTAAGGATCCATGTTATTCTGTAGTCTGTGGTGCTTCTGACATCTGACCTACTACAATCCATAAAAATCACCCTCAACAAATATGCAATCAGTATTGTTATTTAGTTGTTGTCATCTCCTCTGTAGGCTAACTTTGAAAAAGCAGCAGCTGAGGTGAAGCAGCTGAAGGCAAAGCCGACGGATGAAGAGATGCTGAAGGTCTACTCCCTTTTTAAGCAGGCCACTGTGGGTGATGTCAACACAGGTAAGATGGCACTTGCTGCCTACTGTCACAAAAACTGCAGCACTCTCAACACTTGGGGTGTAACAGTATATGCATTTGTATTAAATCGTTCGGTATGAGGCTTTCAGTTCAGTACGCATTACAAACTGAACAATATGTTGAACTGTCATATTCTATTTGGAAAATAAAAGTCTTCAGCTTAAATTGTGTTAAATATAATGCTTTTAGTTAGGGATGCACATTTTAAATTTTTTTTATGACCGATAACCAACGCCCTTTAACTGATTAATAACCGTTAACCGATAAGATTTAAATGCCCTGTTGAGTGGTTACATGCTGCCACTCCGACATTCCGCCATTCCGCTATTCCGACACGCAAACGTCCCACCATTCCGACAAGGCTTTCCATGTAAGGAAATGTGCGTTACTCCGAGTGAGTCACTGACTCGGCGCTGTCCGTTGCTGAACTGCAGATTTACAATGACAGCAAATAGTTAGATTACTCATCTAAAATGTAAAAAAAGCTACAAGATTTAGATATAATTAACAGTACTGTAGGCTTCAATCGTCTCCTATTGCTTTTTAAATTATGTCGAGAGCGAGCGCGCTGGTGATTTCTTTAATTGTGTGTTCTGATTAATTTCCAAAATAAAGTTTTAGCTTCTGAAATCCGATTTCTAAACAGTTCTGATGGAGCTTAATGTTTTTCTGGATGATGCGGCTTCATACCGAACCATTTCACTGTAAACCTGGACGACCCGCGGCGTGTCTGGAGATAAAAAATAATATTCAATGTAACGCCGGTTTTGTGCCACATGCGTAAATGCGCACAAAGATACACACCCTCCCCTACTGTACAACATGAAGGCAACTGGAATTAATCAGCGACTTAAGGTGTCATCTGCAGCGCCGTCATTGATATCTGTAATATTAATGTTGCATATGATGCCAGCGTGCATGAAGACGCACGTCATTGTCATTGCCCACACAGAACTCCTTTTTGCTCTCTTCATCTTCGCTGTAAAGTGGACTGTGGCGGAAAGCACGTGATGGCATGTGTTGCACCTGTCGACACGCCCCCATGAGTTGATTGACTTACGTAGCTAAAAGACAAAATTAACCGATAGTATTAATCGGTCAAAGTTCCTGTTATCGGTTAACGGTTAAACGGTTAACCATGTGCATCCCTACTTTTAGTGTCACTGCGCTCAACAAGTCAGCCCACAGGATGGAACAGGCAACATGTTGTCTGCCTCTCCCACCCCCAAACCAGAACATTCTACTCTACTGAGACATACTGGAAGGCAGCTTTGCTAAGTGGTTTTGCTGTGAATTATGAGGGAAATGGCAGAGAGAGTAGTTGATAAAATTCACAAGTTATATTGCATCTGCTACACAACAGTAGGTAACATGATCAGTGGGATGATCAACATGATTGACTAATTTACACTGACTCTGCCTCACTGTGTCGATAGGTGGAACTAAATGAAAACAATTAGCAACACGAGCTGCAAGCTGATGTTATCCCCGCACAGATAGCCATTTCCAACTGACTGACACAGAGAGGGGACTTGTACATTATAGCCAAACAAACATGTTTAGCCCGTAATTCCTGCTTTGAACAAAGAAACCCCCCCAAAGCCCAAATTTTGACGAGTTTTTATACATTGAAAAAAAGTTGTTTTTTTTTCAAAAACAGAACCATTTCTTTGTTTGTACTTGTTTATAACTACTGTACAACACTTAATATTTTTCAAGGAGCTGTTTTTGTTTTATATGCTATGAAGACACTTCAGATGATGGGTGACTCAGGTATAGCTCCACCATTGTTCAAAGCCAAAACAGATCACACTTTATGATGTTAGCTCTTAGGTATTGAAGAAAATTCTACTTTTTTGCTCTATTGAGAACGTACCGAAGCATGACACCACTGTCGTATAAAACTGAACCATGAATTTTGCAAACCATTTTACCCCTACTCAACACTGCTGCTGCTGTCATGTGTGCTGTTGTAAATTGACGTGGGTCTAAAGTAGTGGTTAGCAAACTTCTTTAAACCTTTCTCCAATCACTTGCTCTATCACACCCTTATGCTGACTGTTGTGCAACTGAATAACGTGCATGCTGGAAAGCAGCAGCTCTGCAGCAGCATAATTTTGGCATTTGTTGCCTATTTCTTTTATTTTGATACCTTAATTAAATTAAGATCTAGTAAATATTGCCTCGTTTTTTGTGGTAAAATATTTTTACAGTTGTGCAGGGAAAAAGAGAAAATAAATCTAAGAGCACTGTAGATCTGTCCTCAAGGCATCCACTTTGGCATCAGCCTTGTTCTTTAGGGATCAGTCATCCAGAGGCTTTTCCCTCTTAAACTGAACTGAGGAGAATAGCAGCCCAAACTTAAACAAGAGGCTTTTTGACCTCAAATGCTGTACATCTCCAGTAAATATGGTTTCTGTTAACTTGTTTTATTTTCTCTACCCTCTTTACTTACATCTGTTTATGTCTTTCTTGTCTCTGTAGATCGCCCAGGGATGTTTGATTTTACTGGGAAAGCTAAATGGGATGCCTGGCAGCAGCAGAAAGGTATACGTTCAGTCACCGCTGTCACTACTGAGGTCTCAGGCAAACCTTCTTTAACCTCTGTGTATAGAATGAGCTTATTGCACTTGTACTTGCTCTTTTTAGTTACACTGAATTCATCTCTAGATAAACAGAATGAATAGAAATATTTCAGGGTTATCCCAGCCTCAGCTAAAGCTCTGTTGATAGAGCCACAGCATTGGAGTCTGATTCCATTCCTATATTTCCCTAAATTTTATAGCCAGAGCTAGCTAGCCACATGTTGTCACAACAAGTCCTGTAAACTGTGACAGGTGCGCTTGTAGTGTATCTATTCATATCACAGTTGACAAAAAAGTGGTGACTGAAGACAGCTGATGTAGTGCCTATCATCTGTTTGTATTGGAAAAATAATAACCTTTTTTGGGCACATTGTAATAACACAGTTTTCACAATGTTGACATTGCACATTTGCAAAAATCAATATTCAAATGAATGGACTTAAATATGATCATGTGTCAGCTATGGCCAAGCATATCTGATCTTGGTCTTAAGGATACAGAGCACTACTGCTTAGATAATGATAACATCAGCTATTGTCTTTCTCAGTAAGTGGTTTGAACATAGTCAGGCTAGGGCTGGGCGATAAATCAATTTTATCGATTAATTCGAGTTTGTAGTTTAGGTCGATTTGTTTTAATGAAAATCGAGTTTCTCTTTAACATCTGCCACCGACCAATAAACACTCCTGCTGGTGGATGACGTAATGCAAGCTCGTCCGACACAACTGCGGCCAGCTAGTTTAAAAACCATATTGTATTACTGTGAAAAGGTAAGCTAAAACATGTTGTAGAAAACATTTGAGGCAAGGAATAGGCAGTTTGCGTGACAAAGGGGCAGGTCTGTCTCTTGATCTATTTCTACACTCTGTAGGGAGGAGGGGGATGTAGGCACTGGTTAGATGGAGGGAAGTTTAACACTGTTCATTTACAAATGCTACCCACAGTGTTTTGTTACAAAGCTGGTTGAAAATTAGCAAGGTACCTCTTTAACACAAAGGGTTACAGCAGTCCAGCCTTAAGATACCTATTCTATAGATCCCTCCTGCAACACTAGACAGATATATTTTATCAGGCCGTATCATGCTTTATTTATATTCCCTAATTTAACAGTGTATCCTTTCATTCACTTTGTAATACAGAGCCATGGTGGGAATGTCTACCTTACGCTGGGTTCACAATGGACGCGGAAGCGCCGCAAAGCGCACCTATTTTCAGTGGAGTGCTGCCCGCTTGCTTTTGGTGCCCATGTTAACCGATTGGGCTGTTTACAGTGGATGCTTCACGGCGCCAAGCGCTCTGGCTGGCTCATGATCTACAGCAATTGTTTCGCCATCTGTTTTTCCCGCGAGCCGTGGGTGAATCTGGCAAGAGAACACACTGATAATCTATTTCAAACGATATAAAGGATATATTAGATATGATATAAATGATCTGACTACAATGAATGGTAGAATATGCATCCAGTGCTTCCACAAAAACATCAGTTGTGTTTAAACAGAGCGAGAAAGACGAGAAAAGCCACACACTCGCACACACCAGTGGTAATTTTGACAGCTTTTTTAGATTTAGCCTTAGTCTTGAGACAAAAATGCTCATTAGTTTTAGTCACATTTTAGTCATTTTTATCCTTCATAGTTTTAGTCCAGTTTTAGTCGATGAAAACTCAAAACATTTTAGTCATTATATTTTCTAATCCAGTGAGGCTAATTCATGTTTTAGAAATTAGAATCAAGTGACAAGTTGTATAAAAAATTCATTGAGATATTTTTTTCTACTGTCAAGCTGTCATTTTTCCAGCAGCTTTTTGCAGGTTTAAGGGGTGGTCTACGAGCACACACTTACTGAGTGATCATCATTTGAAAAGCTCAACATCTCTCTATATATGCTCTCAAAAAGTTAGACACCAGAAATAACTAATCTGAGACAACTAGGATTTGTACCCAGGTTCAGTGTAAACTCTGACTTATCCATCTTGCTGTTAAAAAGCAGAGAAATGAATTATTAAAGCCTAAATTCTTAATTAATCTACAACATGTTAGTCTGGAGGTTTAAACTTGTGTCCTCTCACAGAGTTGTTGATTAAAACTGAACTTTCATCTCTGACAGAAAAAAACTGATCTGAGTTCAGACTGTTACAGCACAGCTGCACTCAACGATAACTGAGCCTCCTACCTCCCTGTCAAACAGTACGTACTATCTCGGGGAGGTTTATGTTTTGATGCTGAGGGGGGTTATGGGGAATCAGCTGTGAAGTCTTCCGGCTGGTGACTGCTTACTCCGCAGCAACTAGCAAAACATCCTGACGCTATTTCCTGAAGTTGACCAGCCTCTCACTCATGCGGCATTTGAAGATAACTACAAGCACAGCCATTCTCTGCTTTCAATGTCCAGTAGTTCACCAGTAATATTTTTGTCACATCTCGTCCTATGAATGAAAATGAAACATAGATTTGAATACACAGATGCATGCAGACAAAGACGGAGCTCTACATGTGATTTAAACGGAGCAGAGAGCAAATCACTTGAAATGTGCTTCTGGTGTCAACAGCCAGGCAGCTGCTGACATGCAGCTGCAGGATAATTAACAAATCAGGGCACTTCTGCATCTAGTGTGAACTTGGTGTAACTGAAGTGGAGACTACTACCATGCACTAGCTGTGCTTGTTCTTTTTTATTCACCAATGGGATAGAGGTGAACTGAAAAGGAAAACACAGTTGATCTTTAACTTTATCATGTTGCCTTCACTCTCAACAGTCTGTACGGGCAAGAAACTTTTCTGAAACAAAAAACTGGCCAGTCAGTGCCTGTGGTCTCCATGTGGTAGCTCTACAGCTACGGGAGCCCTGATATCTACTGTTTCCAGATTTGTGCAGTGATTCTTATACACGTGTAAATACAGCCTTTTACCCAGTTGAGTACAGTGTTATTATAGGTCATACAAACAGTTGCGAAACGTAAGCAAATACAATCCAGGTATTGATAAACCAGAAATATTCTTCAATATCAAAATCTCTTTTTTCAGTTTTTTGGTCTTACTAAAAAGAATATTTACATCCCTGCTAGCCAGAGGACCAGGCTAGAGAGGACACCCTAATTCGCTATCAAACCCAGCAATTAAAGCTGCAGTAGGTAGAAAGCCAGAAAACGGTTGATTTCTGAGTCTCATCTCAGATAGGTTTCGTTTCTCTCCGCCCTGAGCCCCTCCTACCAGACGAGCACGCGCACACAGCATTTTTTCGACTGAGTCGCTATCGAGCCGCTGCTAAGCCGCTGCTCGATTTCACGGTCCACTGAGGACAATTTCGAATAATGTCCGAGTCACAGGTAAGAAAAACTTATGCAGTATGCAGTTGTAGCCAATGCTGGAATAGCTATTTTACCAAGTCCACCATCCGCCATTGTCGCTTGCTGTCTCCTTCTGCCGGGGGCACGAGAACGCGCAAACTGCAGTACAACAGCCAATAGGACTGAGCTGGCCTGTGATTGGTTGATGCCTGGCGGCCCACGGCTGTTTCTTTAGAGGCTGAATACAGAGCCATGCTGAGGCGCAGAAACCTATTGCCTGTCTCAGGCCACTTGACTTACATTATGCTTGAAGGATATTATGGCATTTTTTCTCAATTATACTAAAACAATGTTGCCTACTGGAACTTTAAGCTACATGTGATACACACCAGGAGGGCTCTGAGTCCTCAGTACCACACACTACATGCAACAAGAAGGAAGTCACTGTTAAAAGTAGGAACTGTGCCAATTTCCTCATTCATTTATCTTAAATGCATTTTCATCTTTCATCAACTCGCAGGCAAGAGCAAAGAGGCCGCCATGAACGAGTACATCAGCCTGGTGGAGGAGCTGAAGAACAAGTATGGAATTTAGTGTCATGTGATAAACACATTACGGTTGGACCAACTACTGGATGGACTGAGAGAAGTGGCTAAAACCACCACCAGCTTTCCCTTATCCTCACACCATGAAAATGCCTTAAATCCCAAGAAGGGTGTCCTTACCCATGTGAATGCCTGCTGGTCTGCCCTCTAGTGTTCCCAGTGAGATGAAGCTGGTCTGAATAACCACTGATGTATGATCAGAAACTGTCCAATGTACCATCATGTTTTAATTCATGATATCTAATAGTGTGTATCTGCACAGAATCCTGTCATTTCAACATAAAATCTTTTTTTCTCCAATTGTGTTTGGTGCACACTGATTGTATTTTATGTTCTAGTTCCACATATAATGTTCGTATTACTCACATCATGTCAAACAGACTGGCGGGGATTTACAGTGGATTGGATGGTGGCTGGGTGAATGTCTTCATCTTGCAGGGTATTTCAAGGATTTGATCAGGGGCTGTATCAACAAACTATCTTACTACTACAAACTACAAATGCCCCTGTAGGCATACCTCACACAGCAAGTAACTTGGCTGCCTAACCCTCTCCTCCCAAGTACTGATATATTTGAGACAGAGGTGACTGGAGCGCTGCTGGTGTCCCTCAAACCACCGGTGCTCATGGAAGGGAATATATCCAGACTTATGACCAAAAAAAAATTGGCATAAAAAATCCAAGTCCAGACACTCAGAGAGGTTTGAAAAGTATAAAAGGCCTTTAATTTAATGGGCTACAAAACATTAAAATACACCAATCCAACGCGTATCGGCTTGTGCCTTCTTCAGGGTGCAGTGACACACAAAGACAAACAGGATTAATTATTAGTAATCACTTCAAGTGTGCACAGGTGGGCACAACTGCAGGGGCAACACCCAACAAACACAAGACAGGAAACACGTGAATCAGATCCTCCCACATGCAACATTTGGTGGTCCACCATCGGTGGGAATGATTCCCTTGCAGAACCTACCTCCAAATTTGTTGACTACCACATTAAACTCTTTGTTGAAAATCTACCTTCCTACATTCAGGACAGCACCCAGGTCCTAAGGAAAATAACACAAATACAGAACATTGGTTCTTGCATTATGGCCACTATGGATGTTGAGTCCCTATACAGCAACATTGTACATGATGAAGGCCTGGAGGCCTTGAGACACTATCTGAGGTCTAGACCTGATGACCTGATGCCCCCCAGTGACTTTATTGTGCAACTCACAGAGTGGACTCTCAAAAACAATGTCTTCCTATTTCAGGGCAAATTGTATAAGCAAGAAAAGGGGACAGCTATGGGTGCATGTTTTGCCCCCAATTATGCAAACCTGTTTTTAAGACTATGGGAGGAACAACATATTTTTTCAGATAACAATCCATTTAAAGAAAAAATTGTGTGGTGGGGCAGATACATTGATGGTGTTATTTTGTTTTTCTTTTCAGGATCAGAGAAAGAGCTATTAGACTTCCATGTGTATGTGAAGAGTCTAAATGAAAATCTGAAGTTGAGCTTGGAATATGACCAACAAGTCATTAATTTTTTGGATTTACAGATCTCTAAGGATGACCAGGGATATTTGCATAGCTCCATTTTTAGGAAAGCCACTGATCGAAATACCCTATTACATGCGGACAGTTTTCACCCTCTTATTGAGAATATCCCTTATGGACAATTTCAGAGATTAAGACGCATATGTGACTCTGATCAAGACTTCCACACTCAATCCATGGACATGCAACAGCACTTCGAACAGAGAGGGCATCGACCCCAGATTCTCACTCAGGCTCGCAATAGAGCTCTGTCACTTGAAAGGAGGAAACTGCTCAGTCCTAAATCAAAACAGGAGCAAACACACAAACCTTACTTTGTTACATGCTATAGCAGAGAGGACGTCCAGATCAAGCAGATTATAAAGAAAAATTGGGACATCATTGAGAATGATCATTCTTTACGGGAGATAGTTACTGAACCCCCGGGGATCAGTTTGAGAAGGGCCTCAACAATTAAGGATAAACTTAGGAGTTATCTCCCTTCTCCCAAACCTGATACTTGGCTTTGCTGACCCAAGGGAAATTTCTGCTGTAGTAATTGCAACTACTGTGAAAATATGGTGAAAACAGACACTTTTAGAGATGTGTTCAGTAACAAAATCTATCCTATCACCAGTTTCATGAACTGTAACACTACCCATGTTGTGTACCGACTTGAATGCATTTGTGGTTGCTTCTATGTAGGCCTCACCAAAAGGAGGCTGAGGGACAGAGTGGCTGAACACAGATATGCCATTTGCAGTGGAAACTCAAACTATCCTATGGCCAAACACTACATGGAAGCTCAACATGGGAGTGACACAACTCTAAGAGTGTCAGGTATTGAGGCCATCAGTTTTGATGCCAGGGGTGGAGACAAAGTCAAACGCCTTAAACAAAGAGAGGCATACTGGATTTATACCCTTAAAGGCACCAGTTACCCTGGCCTCAATGAGGACTTTGATCTTACATCTTTCTTGTAGTCATTGCTGTAGTCCAATATATAGTTGTGCCTTTTCCTTTGAGGAGTTGACAATTCCCAAACATTTTCTTTTAAATTTGTTTGAAGTGGTTTCCTCATTGCAGATATATATATATTTTTAACATATTTTTTATTATCTTCGCCTACCAATGTTAAATGCTGTACTTTAATGTTTGTTTCCTGTTCTAGTTTTTGCCCTCCTTTGTCTACACCACCCTCAACAGGGCTGGTGTTTTGTCAGCCTAAAGGGGGATCTTGTTGTTACATCTATTTTTGCTATATTTTTCTACATATATTTTTTCAATATATTTTGTATTTACTATGTGATGCCCCTAGAGGCTAGAAAAATGTTCCATGTGGGAGGATCTGATTCTCTTGTGTTTCCTGTCTTGTGTTTGTTGGGTGTTGCCCCTGTAGTTGTGCCCACCTGTGCACACTTGTAGTGATTACTAATAATTAATCCTGTTTGTCTTTGTGTGTCACTGCACCCTGAAGAAGGCGCAAGCCGATACGCGTTGGTGTATTTTAATGTTTTGTAGCCCATTAAATTAAAGGCCTTTTATACTTTTCAAACCTCTTTGAGTGCCTGGACTTGGATTTTTTATGCCAATTTTTTTTTGGTCTTAAGTCTTCCTCTTCTTACTGATATATTTGGTTTGGTTTCTAATTATCTGTCAGAGAATTGGATTTCTTTTCGTCATTTCACAGAGAGATTTTGAGTTACTTTGATTAGGCACATTTGCAGTAACCTACATTGACTGACAGAGCAGGACATGCACCACTCACAGCCACGGTTGACTCAGATAAAACAGCAACCAGCAACACGGTTTTTACACAGTTTCTGTGTCTGGTTGATAAAGGGGTGGCTGTGGCTTAGAAGGTAGAGTGGGTCATCCATTAATCAGAAGATTGGCAGTTCAATTCCTGGTTCTTCCAGCCTGTGTGTTGAAGTGGTCTTGGCGCAAGATACTGAACCCAAACTTGCTCCTTATGACTATTCCATCAGTGTGGGTGTGTTAATGGTTATGGAATAGGGGGTGATGCAGCGTAAAAGCACTCCAAATGGTCAGCAGGCTAGGAAGCCGTGGTAAGTAAAATGTGCCTGAAAATCTACATAAACGTAAATCTAATATATAACTAGCAAAGACAAATCGACCTATTCATAAAACCTATTTAGTTAACAGTATGCAACATTAATGATAGGTTGACTGTTACCCATGAATCCCTGTGCAATCATATGAGCTAGTTAACACCACATCACTGCAGTACCTGTTTTTCTTTTTTTTTGGCATATTAGCAAATTAGCTGTATTACTGTGGTGAGGTTACAGACATTCTTGTGAGCCTCAATGGATTGTTTTATAACTTTCTACTAGCCTCTGACACACCGTCCACCTTGGAAACCACAGTTAAAGTGCAGAGGGGAGGCTTACACACCTAGTCATGCTACAACTGCTGCTGACTTAGCAGCTACAGGCAAACAAGGGAAGACCCGAAATCCCGAAATGTCCCAAGTGCAACTCAGTTTTATACAATATATGTAGTAGGGGGTCCCTGCTCTGTCTCTCTTTGAGTTAAGGGGTCCTTACCCTGAAAAACATTGAAGACCTCTGCCATAAAATAATAAACATGATGGGATTTAAGGGGACTGAGACAATACTAGTCTTCTACATCTCTTCATGGCTCTGTTTTCAGGCTTTAGAAAATCTAGCCTGTGATGGTGGATTATGGCCAACCTCAGGCCACTATCAGAGAGAGTAAATGGTAAATGGACTGCACTTGTGCAGCACCTTTCTAGTCTTCTGACCAGACCGCTCAAAGCTCTTCTTACACTACATGTCGCATTCACCATTTCACACACCCATTTACACACTGGTGGCTGAGACTACCATGCATGGTGCCACCTGCTACTCAGTAACCATTCACACGCACTCACACACAAATGGAATAGCCATCAGGAGCAATTTGGGATTCAGTATCTTGCCCAAGAATACTTCAACATGCAGACTGGAGGAGTCTGCATGTTGAATTGTATGTCTTC
This sequence comes from Cephalopholis sonnerati, assembly GCA_019142605.1. Taxonomy (NCBI): domain Eukaryota; kingdom Metazoa; phylum Chordata; class Actinopteri; order Perciformes; family Serranidae; genus Cephalopholis; species Cephalopholis sonnerati. The sequence goes on from JAGQAX010000012.1 coordinate 2,525,592, forward strand.
CGATTAGCACACGACCTGCTCTATCTCTGTCGTTCACTGTGTGAACTGCAGTCAAACTGCAGTGTTGATCAAATATGAATCGAGATTGTGTTACTGCATTTCCTTTCTGTACATCATTTTTTTCATAAACATATTTTAGTGTACTGAAGAAAGGAGAACGTTTTTGACCTGGCCGCTGTTGGAAACAGTTGAGCCAAAAAGTGAAGCACTGCCCAGAGCAAATGTTTTCATTTTACTGCCAAACAGTACACTAAAATATGAAACCATCTGAGGTGTGAAATAAGCAATGCAGTAACAGAATCTTGATTCATATTTGATCAGCGCTGCCTAGTTGGACAGTTTGACTGCAGTTCATGAGCACTGACTGACATGATTGACAGCTGCATTATAGACTTCTCAGCTCTGATTTTTTTTTGGGGGGGTGATTCTTGCAAATGGGATGCATGAGAAGCACTATGAGGAGCATGATTTTTTTTTGTCACAGATTTGCCTCATACACTACTGTCAGGATATAGTGAAAGTTGTAAAAGAAAAAAAAAGCTTTAGTTATATTTGCTGACAAAGATACCTAAAGATAGCTACTGTAGCTTTAATGTACATGTAGTCTGAATATGATGAGTAAAACACTAAGAATCCTGCTGTCTCTGATTTATTTATTTTTTGTCAGAAAAATAATTGTAAAAGTAAAGATGAAGTAATGAGGGACCACTTGGTGACTCAGTCTTATGCATCACTTTACTTTGGGGGGGGGGGACTTTTCTGTTACTATTTCCATTTAGCAAACAGCAATAATAAAAGGCTAGGCTATAATGCCACTTTAAAACAATTCAATTTGAAGATAATTTGGTAATGTCAATTTACCACCACTATTAGAATGTCTTAAGACACTGAATCTAAGTTTGTGAGTTTCCTTTTCCACAGAAAACAAAACAAGTACTTAGTAGGCTAGTCAACTTTTTTTTATAAAGATAAGCAATAACACCTACATTATTTAATGTGATTTTATTAATCTAGAAACGTAAATTTGTAATCCTGTTTAGGAAAAATAAATCATATCTTGGTTGATACCTTGGCCACAAACACATGTCTGTAGTTCAATTTACAGAAGTATTTAGATAGAATTTTAAAAAAGGGTGGTGGCTAACAAAAAGATATCCTATACTGTGGTGATGTGCAGGTCAAACCACAGCCTGTGGGTCCATCTCTCAATACTTTCTACTTGTTTGTGTCTCTCACCTCTAAGCCCATTGAGTTATTAATTTCCTACAACAGCTGGAGACTAGTTTTTTATCAAATGTAACTCAAATAGAAGTGCATTTCTTAGGGACTATTTTCAGCGGTGCATTTGGTGCTTTGGTGAGTAGTGTGGTAGCAGGCCAGTATATGTGGGACTGACACTACAGTGTGGGTATTTTTGGTAATAAAGGAACATGTCATCCGGTGTGATAGTGTGGCTCATTGATTTATTTATTTATTTTTTTTAATAGTTTTTGCCTACAAGCAGGGCTATTCAATTAGTGGAATGGGGGCCAGTTCATGAAACTGCACCAAAATGAGGGGCCAGAGAATATGAGTAATCACGTTAACAGATACAGAAACTACAACAACTCACTAAAGAAGTGAATATATTGAATTTTGTAAATGAAGAACACTATCTGTAATTGTATTGTATCATGACAAATAGGTCCATGGCATTTTTACATTCAAATTGCAACACCATGTTCAAAAATCAGTCCAGGTGAGCCAGATTACATAGACATTTAGGAAAATGTATTTAACAGACAACATCCACTTAACTGCCCCTTATCTATGAAGGTAGATTTGTGTCTTTATTATTCAATCCAAAAAAAAGTTGCTTTAATCCCCAAAATATTTTCAATTAAAAAAAAAGTTGCTTTAATCCCAAAAAATATTTTCAATCAAAAAAAACTTCACTTCAATGGAAAAAGCAGCTAGCTTGACTTCATATAAACGAGAGACAGCCGGCTTGACCGCAGTCACATACGTGTGTGTGCGTGTCTGTGGCAGCACATCACATCACTAAATGTATAGGGGAAAAAACACTCGCGACCGAGGCTGTTACCTCAGACACCGGCATTGGCCGCGGCAAGTCTGTGACAGCTGCCCCGGACCGGCAGATCCGTGACAACGGCCTCAAACAGCGGCATTAGCCGCGACAGGTCCATGCTGCCACGGGAAGACCCACTGCTTGCTGCCGCTGCCACGATTCGAGCTAGTCCTTGCTGCAACTGACTTTTATTACTCCTTTTACAAACATGTCCACATCGTTGAAGTAAACAAACCCCTCGGTGTACATTTCAAAAGGCATCTAATGTTGTCTGTGGAGAAGAAATGCTGTCGTTTGAAAAGTTTGTGCGCATCGATAGGATGGATAGAAGGGATTTTCACCGCATAGCTGTACATTGCAAATGGCGACTTGCTTGTTCTACAAAGAGATCCCTATGTCAAACGTCATTGGTGTAGACACTTGTCACTCAAACATGTCTGACCAATGGGGAAGCATCCGCCCACAGCGGAATATTTGTGTCAAAATGATTCAATCAAAAAAAAAACACGACTTCAAAACGTTTTGCACTTCAATCAAAAGAAAAAAGTGTTCAAATGCAATTTTTTGGGTCTCAAATATTTTTTTGCATTCAAACACTTTTTTCTTTGATTGATTTTTTTTTTTTTTTATTGAAGCAAAGTTTTTTTTAATTGAAAATATTTTTTTTTATTGAAATGGTATTTTTTGGGATTGAATAATAAAGACACAAATATCCTACCCATAATATGGCCCAAATACAAAAAATATGACTTCAATCAAAAACATTATTTTTAATCAAATAATAACTCACTTCAATCAAAAATGGCTATTTCAATTAAAGAAAAAAAGTGTTCAAATGCAATTTTTTGGGTCTCAATTTTTTTTTGCATTCAAACACTGTTTTTCTTTGATTGAATTTTTTTTTTTCCATTGAAGTGAAGTGAAGTGAAGTTTTTTTTGATTGAAAATATTTTTTGGGATTAAAGCAACTTTTTTTTTGATTGAATAATAAAGACACAAATCTACCTTCATACTTATCCTCTTTTAGCAATGTTGAGATAAATTCCAATTTTAGAGGGAAAGGGGAAATTAGGTCTCAAACACGTTAAACTGTTCCTCTGCTCCACCTACTGGCTGAAAGCAGAAACACTGCTGACTGATGACTGAATAGACTGATGACTGAATGGAACCAGGGCTTCTTGTTTTAGTGTTTTTTCTTCCTCTTAGAAATAAAATAGATTGCTCCATAAGTCCACACATGGTCTAATACTGTACTCACATTTGTCCACATTCAAATTATCATCAGCACATCAGGCACCCGATCAGTCCAGGTGAGCCATATCACAGATATTTAGAATTTCACACATTTAATTGACGGACAATATCCACTTAAAGAGCAACAACAAAAGCAAAACCATAGTGCATAGTATGGTATTGATGAGAATTATAACAACATATCAGTGCATGTTGTTTTATCAAGGCAACATATGATGAGGGCTTTTTTTTAGATATTTGTTCTTATATTTTTTTCCTTGTCAACTAGCAAGAAAATAGTAAAATAGACTGCCTCAATTAAGTCCACATAATTTGACTACTACTCACATTTGCCCATGTTGAAATTGCATCAGATACCTCAGTAATAGGTGCAGGTGAGCCATACCACATCAATAGTATGGAGCTAGAACAGTCTCAAAATGAATAAATACACACAGAAATTAATAAATGCACAAAAAAGGATTCACAAATGTATTTAGGGATTTATATATGACTCAAAACACAAACACATTTTCAATGCACACAAAATATGTTTCATTTCATATATAAGTAAAAGAAAACATATATACATTATAAACATATTTGTGATGCACACACAAATATTTCGTGTTTTAAATATGTGCAATTGAAATTCACAAATGTACGCATGTTAAAGTATTTGCAATTTTCATCAAATACATATTTGAAGGTTGTTACATTGATATATGAACTGTCCAATCTGCATTTACAAAGTGCTTTTAATTTGTAAACTTCCCTGCATTTGTGTGTGCAAGTTTTGCGACTCTCCTGACCTGACTCCATTCACAAATGCATTTTTTCTAAGAGGGGACTGTCTGCAGCCAATCAGATGTCTCACTCCTTTACAGCCAATCACATGAGTGCCTCTCCACGAGTGATGTCATATGACATCATTAAAGCGCCCGCAGGTGGCCAGAGGCTGGAGGAGGTTGGGGGGTTGGTCCAAGATGGCGACCTGTGTGGATGCTTTTCTGTAAGCTCGTGAACTTCTGATGAGTACCAAACGATTTAAATGACTTAAACGGACTCAGAATAAGTTTTTTTGAGAAGTGACTCATTGCTCTTGCATTTTATGCACGGATAGTAGGACTACTTTACTCCAAAAGTTTTACTCCAGAGTTTTTTCGACGTCCCGTGTCCGAGACAGTGAACTGTTAAAGAAAAGTTTAGCTAGCAGCAACGGGACATGCACGTGAACATGGCCAAAAAAGAGGCAAGAAGAAAGGGAGGACTGATGATAGACTTGGAGCCCGACAAATCCTTCCCAGGCTTATGCGAACCTCTTCCCAAGACTCCTCTTAACAGCCCCAACCCAAAGAAGATCCGCACCGAAGCCCATGAGGTGAAAGAGGAAGCTGTGTCTAACGCTGACATCTTAAAAGCTATTAATGGGCTGAATGACAGATTCTCTAAATTTGAACAAATGGTGAATAAAAACACAGCGGAGATTATTGCTGTGCAGGAACATGTGAAAGGCCTTGAGATACAAAGTAAAGCGACAGATGACACCCTGAAGAAGTTGAACAACCGGATTGCTGCACTTCAGGAGAAACAAGAGGAGGTGGAGAGTTACAGTCGGCAATGGAACCTCTGTCTGCTGAATCTCCCAGAGCATAGTGAAGATGTGAGAAAGGAGGTGATGGATATAATCGCCCAGATCATCCCAGAGGAAAAGAACAAACTTGGATTCATGATAGATACTGTGCACAGAGTTGGACGAACGAGAGATGAAAACAGCTCACGCCCCATCATCATGCAATTCACTATGCGCACCTTCCGACACAAAGTATGGAGGGCTTCCCTCAACTCCGATGTGATGAAGAAAAAGAATCTCAGGTTGGCAGAAGACCTCTATGGAGTTAGATTAGTCTCAATATTAACAAATGCACACAGAAGGATTCACAAATACATGTTAAGATTTATATATAAATGACTCTCTCCACACAAATATTTTCAATGCACACACATGTATTTGGCATTTTATATAAATGTAAAAAAAAAATCCACAAATAACCAAAAAAGTTTCACAAATGTATTTCTGATGCACACACAAATATTTATTGTTTTAAATATATGCAATTTTCATCAAAACATATGTGGATGTTGATACATTCATATACAAATGCTTTTATTTTGTGAACCTCTGCAGATTCGTGTGTGAATCTTTTTGAGACTCCCCTGACGTGACCCGATCCACAAATGCATTTTTTCTACCAAGGGGATATAGGTAGCCAATCAGATGTCTCCTTCCTCTTCAGCCAATCACATGAGCGTCCCGCTACCACCCCCACGTGGGGTAAGTTTTAACGTCGTAGTGTCAGAGGGTGGCAGTAATGCACAACTACATTGTTTGCCGACCGCCAAATTAATAAGGACAAGAAGAAGAAGAAGAAGAAGCAGAAAGCGATCAATGCAGAGCCCCGGGTCAGCTCTTGACCAGGGTTTCCCCTAGAAAAAATTGGCACCGGACAACGTGATCGGCTTTCCGACGTGTTGATCGTGCCCTTGTTCATTTGTTTGTTGGGTCCTCTTTTCATGTTATTTTCTGCAGTTATTTTTGCATTTGTTCGTGCCCATAGCTAGCCTGTCTGGTTTAAGTGTTTTTGCTTTGTGTATTAATCTGTATTGTAGCAATAACCTCACTGTACATCCGTCATCCATTCATCCATTCGTATATGTCCGTGTGTGTGTGTGTGTGTTTCTCAGTGAAACGAATTTCCCGAGTTGCAGAGAGGAGGAGAGCAGCAGCATAAAAATAATTTAAAAAATCCTCTCATTATTTCGGTCTTTATGTCTTTTCTTCTGCAATATTTTATAAAAATTCACTATATAGTCAACAATATAGCAGACTAAAAGTTACATACTATTTGTTATTTAAGAGTGTACTAAGAGTGCTAATTGTCATTATCAATGGAGACGTGAAGCAGCGATCAGCGGTTTGCTGATCCTCTTGACTGTGACATTTTGTTCATTGAATTTAATTGCTGGTACGTTTATCTAAAAACAACAACTTCTTGATGTGCTTCTGAGCAAAAACAATGGAATGGTATATGACGGTCTGGCTGACCGCTGCGGCGCCAGGAGGGGGAGCTAGAATGTTGGCGGTCCTAGTGTTAAAAACGCGGCGTGCTGCCAACTTGAAATAAAAAAGTCAGTTCGCTATTGAAATATATATGCAATAAAAACTCTAGATAAACAAAATGAAAAAATCCTTTGACATGTTTAATTCAAATTGTGCTTGGAGGGAATATTTTCACCGGACATTTGGACCGGCGGTGTTAAAAAATGTCGGACTTCGGCAGATTTTTTTTTTTTTCCGGTAATTACCGGATAACGGAAACCCTGCTCTTGACCATTGACCCGGGGCTCTGCGTTGACCGCTTTCTGCTTCTTCTTCTTCTCGTCCTTATTAATGTGGCGGTCGGCAAACAATGTAGTTGTGCATTACTGCCACCCTCTGACACTACGACGTTAAAACATACCCCACGTGGGGGTGGTAGCGGGACGCTCATGTGATTGGCTGAAGAGGAAGGAGACATCTGATTGGCTACCTATATCCCCTTGGTAGAAAAAATGCATTTGTGGATCGGGTCACCTCAGGGGAGTCTCAAAAAGATTCACACACGAATGCGCAGAGGTTCACAAAATAAAAGCATTTGTATATGAATGTATCAGCATCCACATATGTTTTGATGAAAATTGCATATATTTAAAACAATAAATATTTGTGTGTGCATCAGAAATACATTTGTGAAACTTTTTTGGTTATTTGTGGATTTTTTTTACATTTATATAAAATGCCAAATATATGTGTGTGCATTGAAAATATTTGTGTGGAGAGAGTCATTTATATATAAATCTTAACATGCATTTGTGAATCCTTCTGTGTGCATTTATTAATATTGAGACTAATCTAACTCCATAGACCTCACCTATACGGAGAGACAGTGCAGAAACAAACTCTGGCCAATGGTCAAACAAGCCCACGTTGAAGGGAAAAAGACTAAATGGATTGGTCCGGTGGCCATTATCGACGGTGTAAGACACACTGCATAAGAAGGCAGTAACGGATCAATAAGATGTTCTAATTACCCTAAGTTCACTATGAAAGCTACCTAACATTAACAAGGTCTTTCAACTACTTCAGGCTTACAGTGTAACTGTTTACACTGAGTAATAACTGATTTAAGCTCACTGTGACACTTGTTAAAACTGAATATGATGGTTGAAATAACTCTAGTTATCATTGGATAACATGTTTATATTCAATAATAATTTCCTTAAGCCTTCTATGAAACTTATCTTACTTTAAAAAAGTATTCCTACTAAGTCATTTATTGTCCACTGTATAATATGATTGCAATAATATAATGACTAATTTAGGTTAAACTTAATGCATTTTACGTTGTGAGTTGTTAACCTACTTTCTACAGTGGTATAACCACTTGTTTGCTTGAGCAATTGGCTCACTTCATTTATATGAAAAAAAGAGTCTGAAGAATTTTACTTAAGGTACTCAATATTTTGAGTTTTCCCTTTTGAGAGTATCTTCCTTAAGTGTTTACATCTTAGCACTATACAAGTTCCTCGTTGTCTTAACAGATATCCAGTTCACTTTATTCTTTCTTGTTTTCTTTCATGGCAGACTTACATTTTAGTTCCTTAAAAATAATATCCCTTAATGTCAAAGGTATCCGTGACAGCACCAAAAGAAAATTTGGTGAAAATTTTTATTTTCTGCAGACGCAAAAATGCTGACTTGATTCTTCTACAAGAGACTCATTCAAGTGAAAATGACGTGAAATTCTGGAAAGCACAGTGGGGTGATCAATGTTATTTTTGTCATGCCTCTCAACAATCAGCAAGTGTAGTCATTCTTCTAAACAAATTTAAAGGTAACATTATTGAATCATTATCTTCAGATGAGGGTAGATGGATTATTTTAGTTTTCAAATTGGATAACACCTTCTTCATAATTTGTAATTTGTATAATCATAACAACACAACTCAGGCAAAAACTATGTGTACGCAACTATGTAAGAAACTTGAAGCTATTAAGTTTAAATACAAGGAAGCACACATGATTCTTGGAGGAGATTATAATGATGCTCCTGACGATCTTATAGATCATGTATTGTAAAAAAGTTATATATTGATCACTGTACCCATTCTCTAAGCAGGTGAAAAGCAGAACATATGAAGCTATTACAGACTGGAAATTTACTGTGTGTTATAAGAGCTTAGTGGAGAATTACTAGGTGGAGGACAGACAGGGCCTTGGAAGCAGGAGGCCGCAGGTGCCATCACCCAGAGATAAGAAAGAACACCAAGACAATAACTAATATCTTATAAGCACAGAATGTCCTAGGATAGTGAGCTTTCTTGTACATCACTGACAACAAGTTCGTATACACAGCTGATGCTGAAGTCACGCTTTGGTAGCGTGCATCTTCTCGTTTAACCTTGTTTTGCAGGAGCAGTTGACATGAAAGCAGTAAGGCGTGGTGGAGTCAGAAGGAGGGAGCGGAACTGCAGCGGAGAAACAGCCAATCATCTTGCGTGCACATTTCATAACTGTAACGCTTTAAAGGACTGGGTCAGGGAAACATAGGGTGTCAGACTTCGTGCCCTGGCTCGCTGTTGTTGTTGGTTAAGGCAAGAGGATCAGACCCAGAGCTCTGTATCTCGTAATCTTTTTGATTTTGGAATAAATAGAAGTTAAGTGAGACCATCTACTCTCCTGTTATTTTTCATCAAACGAACATGCGGAGTTGTCTAATGTTATTTGTGATTGTTTTAAGGAAAAAGAAAAAGAGACACCTCCAACAGTACCTATAAGAACAATCCAACATTCAAGATTTAAAAGCACTGCATTTATATGTGAGCAACTCTCAGTTATTGATGTGTGGCGATATTTAAATTCTAACATAAAAGAGTTTACCTGGAGTAATACAAATAGATCATTGCAATCTAGGATTGACTTATGGCTTATATCATCTTCATGTCTACAGTTTGTTTCAGAATCCTCTCATGATTTTGCTCCATTATCTGATCACAAGTTGATTACAATTCATTTAGTAGGTAATAAACAAAAACAAAGAAATTTACGTGATTTCTGGAAGCTAAATAATGACTTATTAAATGATGATATGTTTTGTAAAATAGTGAAAAAAAACAGTGGAACTGATATTTGGGGATACCAAAATGAATCACACACAGAAATGGGAAAAACACTAAAGGAGGAAATAGATAATGCATATATTAACATGGCTAAAGGGGCTTTTATAAGGTCAAGAGCAAAATGGCTGGAACTAAGTGAAAGAAACTCTAGCTACTTTTTTGCTCTTAAAAAACGAAACCAAAAGAGAAACAATATCTCTGCACTTAAGATTGATGATAACATAATTACTAATCATTTGGATATTTCAAAATATTTCGGTTCATTTTACAGCAACATATACAAGTCAAATTCTAATAACAACAATTGTGATAGATTTATTGAGTCAGTAAAAAATTTTACTCCCACTATCTCAGAAGATTTTAAAACTAACTGTGAACGACCCATCACAAAACCTGAAATTTCAGAGGCAATCCAATCAATGAAAAAAGGCAAATCCCCAGGCAACGATGGACTCTCGGTAGAATTTTGTTTACATTTTTGGGATATTATTGTTGATCCTTTGTTGGAACTATTTAAGGAATGCCTGGATAGAAAAGAAATGTCCACAAGCATGAAGCAAGGTGTTATAACCCTAATCCCTAAACCTGATAAAGATCACCTACTAATGGAAAATTGGAGACCTATTACACTCTTAAATATAGATTATAAGATTATCTCATTGGTCTATGCTAAAAGGTTAAAAAAAGATCTTGAAGAAATCATAGGTGAAACACAAACAGGATTTATGGCCAACCGTCACATCAGTTCAAACATTAGACTTGTTCTCGATTTATTAGACTATTCTGACCATATGACTCCCTTATTGTTTTTCTTGACTTTTATAAAGCTTTTGACACGGTAGAACATTATTTTTTATTTAAAGCACTCCAAACTTTTGGTTTTGGTCCAAACTTTGTGTCAACTATTGAAATGCTTTACAAAGATATCAACAGCTGCGTCATACTATATCCAAACACTACCAAAAGATTTCCAGTCATGAGATCCGTCCGTCAGGGTTGTCTGATTTCGCCTTTTTTATTTTTGATTGTGGTTGAACTTCTTTCATTACATATCTTAAATAACCCGGTAATTAAAGGTTTATCTATTTTTGGCAAAGAAGTCAGACTGACCCAACTAGCGGATGATACAGCATTATTCTTAAAAGAAAAAAATCAGATTGAAAATGCCATTTCATTAATAGATGAATTCTCAGCTGCCTCTGGGTTAAAACTAAATAAATCTAAATGTGAAATCTTATGTTTGTACCAAACAAATGTTAAAACTTTATATGATATTCCTGTCAAAAAGTGTGTTAGATACCTTGGTATATATGTCTGTAGGAATGTTACAGAACGTCGACAGCTTAATTTCTCCCCCAAAATGAACAAAACTAAAAAAAATCCACCTATTACTCTGGTCTAATCAACTCAAATGAAGGAAATTCAAAGACTCTGTTCTCACTTCTCAGCAATATTACTCAACCTCCGGACTCACTCCCTCCACAGATGTATTCTACTGCCTTTTGTAACAAACTTTTATCATTTTTTACTGCTAAAATTCACAACATCCACCAGCAACTTGCTCCCAGCTCCTCTCACAGTTCACCTCCTGTATTTCCCTCTGTGTCCCCTTCCCAGTCACTCTCAGCATTTGTTTTACCTTCTGTTCTAGACATCACTGATCTGATTAAAAAATCCAAACCATCAACCTGCCAGTTAGATCCCCTCCCAACTGCTCTTGTCAAAGCCACCGTTCCCTCTCTGGCCCCTCTCATCACGCACATAATCCATTCTTCCCTCACCACTGGTATTGTTCCCTCACCCCTCAAAACAGCTGCTGTCACTCCAATACTCAAGAAACCCGGTGCAGATCCCAATGACCTCAATAACCTCCGTCCCATCTCCAATCTACCATTTCTCTCCAAGATTCTTGAAAAAACCGTTGCCTCTCAGCTCCATTCCCACCTCTCCCGCAATAATCTCTTTGAACAATTCCAGTCTGGTTTCCGCCCTCCCCACAGTACTGAGACAGCACTTCTCAAAATTACCAATGATCTCCTCCTGGCAGCTGATTCCGGTCTCTTATCCATCCTCATCCTGCTTGATCTGAGTTCAGCCTTCGACACCATTTCACACACCACCCTCCTGGACAGACTCCTTTGTATTGGTATCACTCACACACCCCTCAACTGGTTTAAATCCTACCTCTCTGGCCGCTCTCAGTTCATTCAACTTAAATCTTTCACATCACAACCATTCCCAGTCTCCACAGGTGTGCCCCAGGGCTCTGTCCTGGGGCCCCTGCTATTCATCATTTACCTACTCCCTCTTGGTCACATCTTCCGGAAACATCACATCCACTTCCACTGCTGCGCGGATGACACCCAGCTCCATATTTCCACCAAACCTGACTCCACCCTCCCACCCTCCTCCCTCACCGACTGTCTCCTCGAAATAAAATCCTGGTTTTCATCCAACTTCCTCACGTTAAACAGTGACAAAACTGAAATTATACTCATTGGCACCAAATTCACCCTGTCCAAATCCCCCAGTTTCACTCTACCCATAGACGGCTGTTCCATTTCTCCTTCCCCACAAGTTAAGAGCCTGGGTGTCATCCTCGACAGCACACTTTCCTATACATCCCATATCAATAACATAACCCGGTCAGCTTACTTCCATCTCCGCAACATCAACCGCCTCCGCCCCTCTCTAACACCTCACACAGCTGCAATTCTGGTCCACAGTCTTGTCACCTCCCGACTCGATTATTGCAACTCCCTCCTGTTTGGCCTTCCACAAAAAACTCTCCATAAACTACAACTGGTACAGAACTCAGCAGCTCGTGTCATCACAAGGACCCCATTCACCCATCACATCACACCCATCCTCCAGCAGCTCCACTGGCTCCCCATCACTCACCGTATGCAATATAAGATTTTACTGTTCACCTTCAAGGCCATTCACAACCTTGCCCCTCCATACCTTTCTGCCCTCATCCACATTGCCACACCAGCCCGCACACTCAGATCCTCTTCCTCCATCCACCTCTCTGTTCCCCCTGCCCACCTGGCTACCATGGGGAGCAGAGCATTCAGCCGCTCTGCTCCCCAGCTCTGGAATTCACTCCCCCTTGACCTCCGCAACACCACATCTGTCAATCTATTCAAATCCAAACTCAAAACTCATCTGTTCAGACTTGCCCACTCCATCTGATCCACTGCACTGTTTTTGTTGTTTTGCCCACCGTTTTTTATTGTATTTTAAATGAATGTATTTTTATGTTGTGTTTTTTACTGTGTGCTGTATTTGTATAAACTGTAAGGCGACCTTGAGTGCCGTGAAAGGCGCCCTAACAAATAAAATGCATTATTATTATTATTATTATTAAAACTATATTGAACTTATGACTTCAAAGAGACTTTTTAGGAAGGGTCCTTTTGACTAAAGCTGGTGTTTGCAGATTTGTGTACCCAGCCCTTTCTCTCAATGTTCATGATTCGACATGTAAGAATATTAATAACTTGGTTTTGATTTACTGGACTTCATGGACTTGAATTATACATTTAACGTAAAATGGCTAAAAGAATGCTTAAAAACTCCAGAATCATTATGGCATTTCATCCCACACAACATATTCAGGAATGTTGGAGGTCTTCAGTTTTTATTGTCATGTAACTGTAGTATCTCAAGGTTACCAGTTAAAATGTCCGAATTTTATCAACAAGCATTGATAGCATGGAAACTATGTTACTCACATAACTTTTCTCCACATAAATCCATCATCTGGAACAACGAATGTATCACTAAAAGGAACAAATCACTCTATTTACAGAATTGGATTGAAAAAAATGTAATTTATTTAAAAGACTTATTTAACTCTAATGGCCAACTACTTAGTTATAAAGATTTTATTACAGAAAAAGCATTCCCTATCAAATTTAAAGACTTTAGCTTAGTAATAAACTCTATTCCCAATGGAATGATAGAGTTAATGAAAAGCTATAACAAACAGAATGTGCAATATACAACTGTTAACACTATATAAATGGTATTGACATCTTAAGTACAAAATGCACTAATAAACATATTAGAGAATGTTTCTATAACGCCAGGAAAATAACACCATGAGGAAAATTTTTTTGGAATGCTCTTTTTGTGAATATTAATTGGCATCAGGCGTGGCTTGTTCCTTTTAAATTTTATATCACAAACAAAATCAGAGAATTACATTTAAAAATACTACATAACATATATCCATCTAACGCATATATTTCAAGATTCTGTGACATTGATAACAAGTGTACGTTTTGTAAAACTGAACCTGAAAATGTAACTCACCTATTTTCAATCAATCAATCAATCAATTTTTATTTATAAAGCCCAATATCACAAATCACAATTTGCCTCAGAGGGCTTTACAGCATACAACATCCCTCTGTCCTTAGGACCCTCACAGCGAATAAGGAAAAACTCCCCAAAAAATACCCTGTAACGGGGAAAAGAAAATGGCAGAAACCTCAGGAAGAGCAACTGAAGGAGGGATCCCTCTTCCAGGACGGACAGACGAGCAATAGATGTTGTACAGAACAGATCAATATAATGAATTGACAGTAATCCATATGACACAATGAGACATAAAGAGAGACAGATATTATATTAATAATATGATTATATATGTATGTGACAATAATGATATGTGTATAATAGTACAGGTATGACTAATAGTAACAGCAGCAGTGGGAGGCATCAGGCAGGAACACGGCAGCAGCACAACACCACACACCATCCAGGCACAGCTGCGGTACGTAACCTGCGAGACAGTGGATCACAAAGGCTCCGGAGAACAAGCCGAGTTAGTGACATGCAGTAGGCCTGGGTTAGAGAGATGCATTAACAGGACATGAATACTAGCAAGGGAGAGACAGAGTGAGAAGGAGAGAAGGGGCTCTGTGTATTATAGGAAGTCCCCCAGCAGACTAGGCCTATGTCAGCCTAACTAGGGGCTGGTCCAAGACAAGCCTGAGCCAGCCCTAACTATAAGCTTTATCAAAAAGGAAAGTCTTAAGTCTAGTCTTAAAAGTGGAGACGGTGTCTGCCTCCCGGACCGAAACAGGAAGCTGATTCCACAAAAGAGGAGCCTGATAGCTGAAGGCTCTGGCTCCTGTTCTACTTTTGGAGACTTTAGGGACCACGAGTAACCCTGCATTCTCAGAGCGCAGTGTTCTGGTGGGATAATAGGGCACTATGAGCTCTCTGAGATATGATGGAGCCTGATTATGTAGAGCTTTGTAGGTTGGTAGAAGGATTTTAAATTCAATTCTGGATTTTACAGGGAGCCAGTACAGAGAAGCTAAAACAGGAGAAATATCATCTCGTTGTTTAGTTCCTGTCAGTACACGTGCCGCCGCGTTCTGGACTAGCTGGAGAGTTTTTAGGCACTTATTAGAGCTACCTGATAATAGAGAATTACAGTAATCCAGCCTCGAGGTAACAAACGCGTGGACCAATTTTTCTGCATCTTTTAGTGACAGGATAGGCCTAATTTTCGCAATATTACGCAGATGAAAAAACGCAGTCCGAGACGTTTGTTTTAAATGGGAGTTAAAAGACAAATCTTGATCAAATATTACGCCGAGGTTTCTTACGGTAGTGCTAGAGGCCAGAGCAATGCCATCCAGAGAAACTATACCATCAGATAAAGAGTTTCTGAGGTGTTTGGGGCCAAGAACAATAACTTCAGTTTTGTCTGAATTTAACATCAGGAAATTGGTGCTCATCCAGGTCTTTATATCTTTAAGGCATTTCTGAAGTTTAGTTAATTGATCCGTTTCTTCTGGTTTTATCGATAAATACAACTGTGTATCATCCGCATAGCAATGGAAATTGATAGAGTGATTTCTAATGACGTTACCTAAGGGAACCTTTTATAGCGTGAATAGAATTGGTCCGAGCACTGAACCTTGAGGTACTCCAAAACAAACTTTAGTACGTGAAGATTCATTCATTATTAGGTTCATTATGAACGTGAACAAACTGAAAACGATCAGATAAGTAAGATTTAAACCAGCTTAGTGCAGAACCTTTAAGGCCAATTGAATGTTCCAGTCTCTGTAGCAGAATTTGATGGTCAATTGTGTCAAATGCGGCACTAAGATCTAGTAAAGCAAGTACAGAGATGAGACCTTGGTCTGAAGCAATCAGGAGATCATTTCTAATTTTAACTAGTGCTGTCTCGGTACTATGATGGGCCCTAAATCCTGACTGAAATTCCTCAAATAAATTATTATCATGGAGAAAGTCACACAGCTGGTCTGCGACTACTTTCTCAAGGATCTTTGAGAGAAAGGGAAGGTTGGATATAGGTCTGTAATTGGCTAACACCTCTGGATCCAATGTGGGCTTTTTTAACAGAGGTTTAATTACAGCTACCTTAAAAGACTGTGGTACATAGCCTGTTAATAAAGATGTATTGATCATGTCTAGTATGCAAGTGTTAACTAAAGGTAAGACTTCCTTAAGTAGCCTAGTTGGGATGGGGTCCAAGAGACACGTTGATGACTTGGTTGAAGAAATCATTGAGATCAATTGTTGAAGAGAAATCAGGGAGCAATCTAGATATGTATCAGCACTTATAGCTGTGTTTGAAGGCAGATTGGTACTGTTAGAGGGCAGGAGGTCATGAATTTTAGTTACGATTTTGTCATTAAGAAAGCTCATAAAATCATTACTGCTAAGGGCTAAAGGAATACAAGGCTCAATAGAGCTGTGACTCTCTGTCAGCCTGGCTACAGTGCTGAAAAGAAACCTGGGGTTGTTCTTATTTTCTTCTATTACTGATGAGTAATAGTTTGCTCTGGCATTGCGGAGGGCTCTCCTACATGTTTTTAGACTATCTAACCAGATTAAACGAGAATCCTCCAGTTTGGTTAATCGCCAATTCCTTTCAAATTTTCGCAACATTTGCTTTAATTTTCTGGTTTGGGAGTTATACCAGGGAGCAAACTTTCTTTGCTTTGCGAACTTCTTTTTAAGAGGTGCTACAGAGTCCAGAGTTGTTCGCAGCGAGCCTGCAGCGCTATCGACGAGATGATCAATTTGGGAGACTTTAAAGTCAGTACGGGAAACCTCACTTACAGAGGGTATTAAATTTAATGCCGATGGAATCACTTCCTTAAATTTTGCTACCGCACTATCTGATAAACACCTAGTATAGTAACTGTTGCTGAGTGACGCATAGTCAAGTAGACAGAAATCAAAAGTTATTAAGTAATGATCTGATAGAGAGGGATTCTCTGGAAAGACCATTAAGTTATTAATCTCAATTCCATACGCCAGAACTAGATCAAGGGTGTGGTTAAAACGGTGAGTGGGCTTATGTACACTTTGAGTGAAGCCAATGGAGTCTAATAATGTGATAAACGCAGTAGCGAAGGAGTCATGATCAACGTCCACGTGAATATTGAACTCGCCTACAATAATAACTTTATCTGATTTCAGGACTAAACTGGATAAAAACTCTGAGAATTCAGATAAGAATTCTGAATACGGGCCAGGAGCACGGTACACTATGACAAATAGAAGAGGCTGCGAGGTTTTCCAGGTCGGATGTAAAAGACTAAGGACAAGGCTTTCAAAGGATTCGTAATCTAGTTTAGGTTTAGCGCTGATTAATAGACTAGAGTTAAAAATGGCTGCAACTCCCCCTCCTCGGCCGCTGCCTCGAGGAACGTGGATATTATTATGACTGGGAGGAGTGGATTCATTTAGACTAACATATTCATCTTGACACAGCCAGGTTTCGGTGAGGCTGAGTAAATCAATATGATTATCAGATATTAATTAGTTTACTAACACTGCTTTGGAAGATAACGATCTGACATTTAACAGTCCACATTTAATTCTCCTGTTTTGTCTTTCTGTCACAGAAGAGGTTTTAATTTTTATCAGGTTGTTATGTACAACTCCTCTTTGTTTGACTTTATATTTAAATAATTTAGGAGGTCGGGTGACAGATTTTATGGTTGCTCATATAGTAGTACATTTTGGAAAGAACTTGAGAACTATTTACTGTGCAAAACAACTTATAAAATCAACATAGAAGGGAAGAATATCATTACTTATTTTGAATTTAAAGAGAAAAAAATATGTACTATTGTCAACCTGTATATTTTATTAGGTAAATTCCATATCCACAAAAGTAAATTCCAAAACTCGACTCCATTATTTAAATTGTTTTTGATTGAGGTTGATTATTATTTTAAGTCTCTTAAATTGATTACAAATAAGAAATGTATATCAATGATTGATATTCACTCAGAGATTTTCAACCAATAAGCTGTCACAAATACAATTGTTGTTATATACATTATACTTATGAGGTCTGTCACACCTTTTTTTTTCTTTTTCCTTTTTTTTTTCCTCTCCTCTTTTTTTTGTATGCACAATGTACACTGTTAATCTGACATATTATCAATGAACCTTATCATACATTTATATAACTGTCAACTTTGTTGCTGTTGTTGCACATGCTGAACTAGAATGATTGATTGTTTATGTTTGTATACCGCAAACTTTAAATAAAGCTATATACAAAAAAAAAAAAAAAAAAAGAGGCTGGAGGAGGTTTGTGGCCTGTCAGTATTCAAAGAAAAAGAAGGCTGGACTGCAGCAACATGGTGTCTGGTAACGGGAACGTGGCAATTTAAGTGTTTTTTTTGTTTGTTTTTTTTTATTACACACAGCACACAACACAACACTCAACACAACACACCATATTTACAAATATACACTAATATACAGAAAATAATATCCAGGGGTATCTCAATTTAGTTCAGTGCATAAATCATACAATTCCTAAGACTTCACATATTTGCACCATTTTGATTGCCTTTTGGTTCTTGAATCCTGTAAATGTCCCAATATAATGTCCAATTTCCATTTTAAATTGCTGAATTCGTGTTTTTTTTTCAGTCCATTTGGATTTATGTATGTGGAATTTCCCAAATAATATAAAAAGGTTTAACAAAAAGATTTCTTTGCCTTCAAAGCTTCTTTCAACATACAGAATAATGTCTTTTATATTTAGGCAAATGCTGAGTCCCATTCGGTCTTTAACAAACTTTTCCATGTCTATCCAAAACAGTTTAACGTAAGGACAATTATAAAACAAATGAAGCACAGTTTCTGGTTCAGTATTACAAAAAACACACATTTCGTCTATTTCTCTGAATCTAGCAAGTATTTTTTTGACTGGATAAATCATATGAACAATTTTAAAGGAGACTTCTCTTATCTTATTGGTGACACAATATTTTTTATTAATATTCCATACTAACTTCCACTTAATGTTTTGAATTTTTGACTCCCAGAAAGATTTAAAAGAGGGAATTGATGTTTCCTGACAGTGACTCCTGATATAATAGTTGTTACATCTCTTGTCGGTGAGGGTTAAATCTCCCAGCATAGAAGTTGATATCACCTGAACATTTCTATCTAAGGTGTCACATCCCCGGACCAGTCTCAGAATACCAGATGGTATCGCATCAAACACAACTGCGTATTCCTTTGGAGTGACTGGAAGTCCATACTTTCTTAAAAATTCTGTGTAAGTCAATAAATTTCCATCTTTGTCTAACAATTGTGTCACCATTAAGATACCACGCCTCACCCAACCATCAAAGTAAATGGATTTATTCTTGTACTTGATATATCTGTTATTCCAAATTAAATATTTGTGAAGAGAAAAGTTGTGTTTGTAAGTTAACATCCATGCTAAAAATACTTGCCCATGAAAACTAGATAACTGAGTGGGAATTTTGTTTAGGTCAAAATCACACTTCAACAGAAAGTCAATACCTCCAACATTTTTACAAATCAGATTTGGAATAATATACCATATTTTTTCCTTACCAAGCACATACTTTTTTAACCATTTAATCTTTAAAGTAGTGTTTGAGGTGTTAAAGTCAAGAACATTAAGTCCACCTTGAGAGCACGGGTTACATAGGACACCCTTTTTAAGGTAGTGAGGTTTGTTTCTCCAAATAAAATTTAGAAACTTAGAGTCAATTTGTTTAACTAAGGCTTGAGGATCATCCAGTGCCAAGGCACCATATATAAGCCGTGAAAAGCCTTCGCTTTTTGACAACATAACTCGCCCATATAGTGATAGATCTCGTCCAAGCCAGCTATCAAATTTTTTACCCATCTTCTCCATTAGTGGAATAAAATTTAAATTGGCTCTTTCTTCTTGATTTTTGCAAATTTTAATGCCTAGGCATGATACAACATCTTTCAATGGGATCGCACATATTTCAATTAAATCAGTGGGTTTGTCCTTTAAAGGGAAGAGGTCACATTTCTTGACATTAATTCTCAAACCTGATACTTGAGAGAAGACATTCAGACATTCTAAGGCTTTTTCCACTTCACCTTCATTTTGTAAAAAGATTGTAGTGTCATCTGCCAGTTGACAGCATTTCAATTCCTCTCCATCCAATTCTATACCTCTAAATTGATATTTCTTAATATATAAGGCCATGGTTTGCATAATTAATAAAAATAAAAAGGGAGCAATTGGATCTCCTTGTTTAATCCCTCTTTCGATATTGAATCTGGGTGTGGTCCCATATAGTAATTTTATTGAACTATTACAACCCTCATATAAAGTCTGAACCGCTCGTTTATAATAATCACCAAATCCAAAGAAATCCAATGTATTGAACAGAAAAGTATGCCCAACCGTATCAAAGGCTTTATAAAAGTCCACAAATAAAATGAAGCTGTTATCAGAAAGTAATTCATTATAATCAATTAGATCTAGAATTAGACGGATGTTATTAGAGATATGCCTTCCTTTCATAAAGCCTGACTGACAGTCATCAGTGATTGTATTGAGGCAGGGCTTTAATCTCTGAGAGAATATTAAAGCTAATAATTTAGCATCGTTATTTATCAGGGTTATTGGTCTCCAATTTTAAATTTTTACAGCATCTTTTCCTGGCTTTGGTATTAGAGAAATAAGACCTTGAGACATAGTTGCAGGCATCCTTCCCAGATCAATTGCCTTTTTGAAGACCCCTAAAAGAAATTCTGAAATGTCCTCCTGAAATACTTTAAAGAATTCACTGGTTAAACCATCGTTACCTGGTGATTTATTGTCTTTTAATTTAGAGATACATGATTTAATTTCATGTAATGTGATATTTCCATCACACATATTTTTAGATTCCTCACTTATAAATTTTGCATTTGACTTAATATATGGGAGGACAGGTCCTCCCAAGGAAGGATCCTGCAGAGGCAAGGCGAGAGTCCTCCCTAGCATCCAGTGAACACACACTGGAACAGGCTAACAAGTGCCCCCATGTGTGCCTCATTAGCCCTCTTGGGACTGACAGGGGTTTCAGGGTACTGTGGGAATTTTGATACTCTCTAATGTTGTTGTACAGTTTGAACAAATATAAGTCGCATTTTCAGAGTCATGTGACTTTAATGGAAAATATATTTCTGGATTCTACTTAAAGAATAAAAATCAGGTCGGCTAAATTACATTTTTGTAAAAGGTGTCTTTAGAATTCCTCCACCATGTATAAAAACTGACCTTACCCATTGTGCTGAATGTTTAGGTCAGTTGATGTGCTTCTGTAAAGTCTTATGAATGTATGAAGCATTAACACTTTCATCTGCTCAATTGATTTGGACAACTAAATGGCTGTTTATAAAATGTGTCCTGATGTTTTGGGAAGGGTTGGCAGTGGGAGGGTTAATCCTTCTTTACACCGAATATGCTAAAGGTGCTTACACACACACACACACACACACACACACACACACACACACACACACACACACATTCTCACCCTCATCCCTTTACAGACTGCAGTTAACCTCAACAGCTGAAAAAAGTCCTACATCACCACATCATCTACAGTATATAAACATACCTACGCACAGAATCACAGTGTGACTCCAAAGTATTCTGGATTTTATGTGTGTATCAGCACAAATTCAGTTACAGTAATATGAAAAGCGGATCTGATCTGATGAGCCGAGCTGATCTGAAACAGCTGATCGCGCCGATTGTACCTGATACCACCGTGTAATCCTCTGACATAAGTTCACCTCAAAATTATTGAGTGATCCTTTGACCTGCAGGATATTCTGATGTCTTTAAACTGGTCATTCTCACTGCGATTCCCCCCCAAAATACACCAATTGACCAACTGAAACCCAAAGAATGAGAGCAGTTATCATGTGGTTATCATGTGAATAGTGGCGGGAGGAGGGGAGGGGGACACTTAGCGCTCCATCTCTACTGTAAATCCATCCATCCATCCATTTTCATCCGCTTATCCGGGGCCGGGTCGCGGGGGCAGCAGGCCGAGCAAAGCACCCCAGACATCCCTCTCCCCAGCAACACTTTCCAGCTCCTCCTGGGGGACCCCAAGGCGTTCCCAGGCCAGATGAGACATGTAATCCCTCCAGCGTGTTCTGGGTCTGCCCCGGGGCCTCCTACCAGTGGGACGTGCCTGGAACAGGAGGCATCCTGATCAGATGCCCGAACCACCTCAACTGACCCCTTTCGATGCGAAGGTACAGCGGCTCTACTCCGAGCTCCCTCCGGATGTCCGAGCTCCTTACCCTATCTCTAAGGCTGAGCCTAGCCACCCCACGGAGAAAACTCATTTCGGCCGCTTGTATCCGCGATCTCATTCTTTCGGTCACTACCCAGAGCTCGTGGCCATAGGTGAGGGTTGGGACGTAGATGGACCAGTAAATCGAGAGCTTCGCCTTCCGGCTCAGCTCCTTCTTCACCACGACAGCCCAGCGCAGCGCCCGCATCACTGCAGAAGCTGCCCCAAACCGCCGATCCATCTCACGCTCCATTCTACCCTCAGTTGTGAACAAGACCCCGAGATACTTGAACTCCCTCGCTTGGGGCAGTAACTCTCCCCCAACCCGGAGGGGACAATCCACCTGTTTCCGGCAGAGAACCATGGCCTCAGATTTGGAGGTGCTGACTCTCATCCCGACCACTTCACACTCGGCCGCAAACCGCTCCAGTGCGTGCTGGAGGTCACAGTGTGATGAAGCCAACAGAACCACATCATCTGCGAAAAGCAGAGATGCAATTCTGAGGTCACCAAACCGGACCCCTCCCCGCCCCCCGACTGCGCCTCGAGATCCTGTCCATGAAAGTCACAAACAGAATCGGTGACAGCCTTGGCGGAGGCCCACACCCACCGAAAACGTGCTGGACTTTACACCAAGTATGCGGACACAGCTCTCACTTTGGTCATACAGGGACCGGATGGCTCGTAGCAGCGAGCCCAGTACCCCATACTCCCGCAGTACCCCCCACAAGACCCCCCGAGGAACGTGGTCGTAAGCTTTCTCCAAGTCCACAAAGCACATGTAGACTGGATGGGCAAACCCCCACGACCCCTCCAGCAGCCTCGCAAGGGTAAAGAGCTGGTCCACTGTTCCACGGCCAGGACGGAATCCGCATTGCTCCTCCTGAATCAAACTATAAATGCACTGTAAATGATTTGTTTAAAAACTTTTATGTTTTATCTAAATCCCGTTATTAAAAAAAATCTCATTCGGCTGTGAACACAGTGGAAAGTGTAAATTATGAGGTTTCTGTCAATATTTTTTTTCACGCTTGTACTATAAAAACTCCTGGAGACATTAATCCAAATAAATGACATATTTATATCAGTCCTGCCGAGCTCTGCTGGTGCAGGTTTCATTGAAGAGGCCCCGCCCTCACCTCCACCAAATCGTGTGCAAAGCATTGTGGGGATTTTACACCCGCGGAGGATCCACACATGCATCCTCCGAATTTCGCTGAAAGAAGGACTCAGTCCTTCATGAAACTCGGGAGGATCCTTGACATTGGAACAGTCCTTCGGCTGAGGTCGATGACGTAGCATCCTTCAAATCCGCCCATTTGAGGATCCTTCCTTGCAATTGAGAAACGGCTACGCACACGCACTTCCTCACGCAGGTATGTTGTGATCTGTCAATCAAGCCCAGTCAGAGGCGGGACTTAACCAACTCTGTGTTCTGACTGGCCTGTCATCTCTCACTCTCTCAGCATAGAAATAGTACATTTAGATCAGCATTTAATTACTTTTTAACCCATTTTCTGTCACTGGGTTACATTTGCTAACATTCATGTCTTGTTACTGCATCTCCCTAACTCAGCTCTACTGCATGTCATTAACTCGGCTTGTTCTCCGGAGCCTTTGTGCTCCACTGTCTCGCAGGTTAACTCGTGTCGCAGCTGTGCCTGGATGGTGTGTTGTGGTTGTGCTGCTGCCGTGGTCCTGCCTGATGCTTCCCACTGCTGCTGTTACTATTAGTCATACTTGTACTATTATTATACACACATGATTATTGTCACATACATATATAATCATTATTATTAATATAAAATCTGTCTCTCTTTATGTCTCATTGTGTCATATGGATTACGGTTGATTTATTATGTTGATCTGTTCTGTACAACATCTATTGCACATCTGTCCGTCCTGGAAGAGGGATCCCTCCTCAGTTGCTCTTCCTGAGGTTTCTACCATTTTTTTTCCCAGTTAAAGGGTTTTTTTGGGGGGAGTTTTTCCTTATCCGCTGTGAGGGTCTAAAGGACAGAGGGATGTTGTGTGCTGTAAAGCCCTCTGAGGCAAATTGTGATTTGTGATATTGGGCTTTATAAATAAAATAGATTGATTGATTAAATACTGGGCACCTATTCTCATATTACAGGGTATGTATGATCTACTGAGCATCAATCTGGAAGTTTAGGAGGTACTCAGAGACAATTTGTACTCCAGCCCTGTATTATTTAACTACCATGTACCTATTCTGATACTATTACTGGGTGGATACAGTATGACCCAACTTGTTCTCATTTCCAACAGGTCAAGTACTGCCACTTTGTCAATGATACTGCCTGGCGTCAGATACTGATGTACAGAGGCACCAGGCTGCAGCTATTTCTGATGCCACTGGCAACTACTGTAGTAGAAAGAGCGAGACAGCCCCTGCAGAGAGGGAAGGAGGGGAGGCGGATGGGACAAACATTGGCCTTTCACGTGGAAGCCTGCTCCTTTTCAGTGTACTGCACAAGTATGTATATAGCATGCTACAGAAGTAACCAATGTCATGTCACTTGACGTAAGATTATGTCATTTAGTCATGTACATTTCCTGTGAAAATGGAAATATATTTTGAAAAGTGAAATGCATGTAACAAGTGTCAACTGAGACGCCTGTCCAAAACAGATGCAGGAAGCTACCTAGTGCATCACATATTGACATTTAGGCCTACTGACAAAGCGGCTGTATACGACAAGTCCAAATGAGAATGTGTTGTATGACCATAACGTGAATTACCAGGGCCCACCAGTAGCTCACCTGGCAGAGGGTGTGATCCATGTACTAAGGCGGAATCCTTAGCAGCAGCTATGTTAGATAAAGCCTGCATACTCTGTAGTTACCCTGTAATGAAATGTGACAAGGGGGGAAGTATGACTACATACATACCTAACATAATCTAACTACAGAAAACAATATGAGAGCAGTTTGTTTCGATTTTACTTGCCTCAAAATGTGAAAGAACAAACTAATTTAACAGCACAGTTTGCTGACATAAGAGTATATTAAGCAAATACAGTTCAAGTGTTTTCATTCATGCCTTGTGTTTTATCTTGCCATATTTGTATTTCTGTCCCTCGGATGAAAGGAGGCCATGCACAGAGCTGCAGAAGAGGAGCTGTGTTGGTTGAACACAAATGCCAGGGTGAAGACTTTAAATGTTTTAATAACTTCACAATTTGGTCAATACGTGAGTGACATTTGGGGTGGGTGAATTCTGTCTGCTGATGGCAATAGGTCATAAATGTGCATCCAGTAATGAAGTTAGCTGGTGAGGTGAATGACAGCTGAGACAGTCTTCAGGGGATGACAGTATCCATGACATTGTCCCGTGGACCTTTGTTCCCCAGTAAACACAGGGATGTACCCCATGGTTATTTTAAATACCCCCAAATTAGGTAATAAAAAATCATCAGATTTACTACGTGATGCAGAAGTCATCACTTCACTTTCCTTTAAACTTTCAGATTTTTGATCAGTTTTATTGTAATACTGTCCCTAAACATCCATCTCTCTCCTCTGATTGGCAGGCAAGTTTTATTCCATATGTGGTGGTCAAGGGGGGTACCAGGGAACTCAATGCAATGCAAAACATCAATGGAACAGTGGTGGCCTCCTCTAAAAAAAAAAAAAAGACAAAAAACAGCTGGATGAATGTCGGTCTGACTGCAGACTGGCTGAAAAAAGTAGTGGAGAATCATAACTTCTGCTCTCATCTTCTTGCCTGGGATTCTTCCAGATGTCACATCAGCACTACAACCAAAGCAGAGCTCAAGTGGGGCTACAGCATAACCGTGGCTGTCATACTAGGAAGTACAAAATACAAAAGACAGCCAGGCCCCTACGTCGTAAGGAAACAGCCGTTTATAGCCAGTCTGTGCATATTATTGTCAAAGGTGTGCTGTCTGACAGTGGCAGCTGATGGCAGCCAGGACCACCTAATCCACTATTACAAAGAGGGAGAGCCATGCGCATCAGGCATGAGATGTTAGTCCAGGCAAGACAGGGACAGTTGGCTGAAGCTGGAGGGGGAGAGGAAGAGAATGAATAGGAGGACTTTTTGATTTGGTCATATCATATTTGGTATATCGGTAGGCCACATGCTTGCCCGGTTGTTTTACTGGTAGCCTTCCTTTATGTTTTATATTTGCTTTATATTGGTGTGTTTGCGCCAACATGTGCCAGACGTACAGTACCGCTTATAGCAAGTATTTGGCTATTATTGGTCAGCTTTTTGCCTAAAATATTACCCTATTACAGTGTCTGCCTCACCTACCTCTTGGTTTTGTGTTCTTTTGATTCCCTTGTTTGTTAGGTTGGGTTTATGGTATGCAGTTTGTTAAACAATGTAAATATAATATGTATGACATACAGCAATTTATTATTGTTGAGACAGTATAACATATTCCAATGATTTTAGAGGCTATGTGGTATACCTGACTTGTTACATTCAAAACTGATTTATCTTTTTCACACTAAAAGTGCAAATAAAGGTTGAAATAACTACAGTATTTTTTGCAACCTTTCAAGCTAAATTTTTATGGTATGCCATATGTGTCGATAGTATTACAACAAAACACATACTGATATGCTTTGACAGCTTCATAGACCTACCCTATATGTCTAGCTTGCACAGCAAACATTAGGGAAACTTTGGGACTTTTATAACAAGACAAATGAAAAGCACAATGTCTTGATGCCATCAAGTGTTTTCTTTTATTCTGAGGTAAGCTACCAGTATCTTGATATGGGTCTCTCTCTTTCTGTGCATGAGGTTGGACTAGATATGCAGAGCTGGATCAAATGAATAATTGGTCATTGAAATGGTGATGTGTTATTTGAATTTGTATACAGGTACTGGTAATATTCATACTGGTTAAAGTAAACAATTTGATAGTATTTCCCATTTCATTCCAGCCAGAATTTTGTGTAAAACAAATTAAAAGCCTGTCCCATATAGATGGCTGTCCCTAATATAGGTCTATTGATTTCAGTAATTTAAACATAATAACCCAGGCTATTAATTGAAGATTTATAGCTGGATAGCTAGGTGGTTAAGGCTATTGACTTTGTCTGGACCCTTAGGCAAGGTTCTTAATGCTGCTAGCCTACCTCAGGATGAGTGAAACTGCAAAAACAAGAGTCATACCAGCCCAGACGTCACCTGGGTCAACAAGGTCCGCATCAGGTGTTGGGGAACTGGGGCAACCTGATGAGAAATGGGTGACTGGAACAAGACATAGATGGACGATAGCAGAGAATATGGGACTGTTGGAAGGCTACTGAACAAGTAACCCCAGTGAGAGGGGTTACATGCAGAGGATGTGGGATATATGGATGCTTCGAAACTCAACATCTAAACTGACAAAGAAACAACCCCTAGCCCAGTGTTCCAACATCCACAAACGGCAACTGCTATCACAATTCGAGATTGATGAAGTACAACAAACATACTACAGCAAGGGGGAGCCAGGACGACTGGTCAAAGTCGATGTCAAAGGGATGTCATCATCATCCTCACACTCCGAAATTGGGTACCAAGTCCCCAATACCAAAGCTAAGTGACAGGACCTGTGCTAGATGATGTGAATGCAGTACTACGAACCATTACTGAGACAAATCAGATGATGTACACCACAGCAACAGTGATCTTAGATATACTTGGCTACAAGATGAACACCATGAGCCACAAAGAGCGCTACCCTCCATGGGGAAGGAGGCTGGAGGCCAAGATCAAGGCAACACAGAATGAGGTTAGTCAACTTTCAGAGCTACAGAAAGGTGTGGGGAAGAAAGGGATACCTTGGAAGTACAATAAACTGTCTATACCTGAGGCACCGGAAACTGCCAAGCAAAGGCTCACAGCTCTGGCTACCCACCTAAAGAGATACACAAGAGAAGTAGAAGCCAGGAGAATAAATGGGATGTTCTTCACTGAACCATCCCAAGTGTACTCTCAGTGGCAAAGTAACAACATGAGAATAGATCCAACCAGGGCTGACACTGAACAGTACTAGAAGGAGGCATCACATAACACCAATGCTAAGTGGCTAGTGGATCTAAGAGCAGACCACAGCAATCTCCCAGAACAAGAGCATTACAATATCAGGTATTGGGTATCATCTGACATGATCCACACCTACTGACTAAAGAAACTAACTGCACTTCATGAATGCCTTGCAGCACAAATGAACCAGCTGCTGATGGATGGGACCCATCCAGAGTGGATGACCCAGGGATGGACAGTCCTGATCATAAAGGATCCTCAGAAGGGCACAGTCACATCCAACCACCGGCCAATAACCTGCTTCTGTACAACATGGAAGCTTCTGTCAGGCATAATAGCGACTAAGATGAATAAGCACATGGCCCAATACATGAGCAAGGCACAGAAAGGAATTGGTAGCAATACCAGGGGAGCCAAGAACCAGCCACTGGTTGATAGAGCAGTCACCCAAGACTGCAAGACTAGACAGACCAACCTGTGCACCACCTGGATTGACTACAAGAAAGCTTACAAATCAATGCTGCACATATGGATACTGGAATGGTTGGGAATGTACAACATCAACAGGGCACTAAGAGCCTTCATCAAGAACTCAATTGGGCTGTGGAAAACAACTGTGAAAGGCCAAATTAAAGCCAATTGCACAAGTTACCATCAAGTGCGGCATATACCTACTGTTCTGCATAGACCTGAACCACCTTAGCCAACTCATCACAAAGAGAGACTACAGATACTGGTTCCGAAGTGGAGCAACCATCAGTCACCTCATCTACATGGATGACATCAACCTGTATGCTAGGAGCCAGCAAGACATCAACTCCCTGATCCACCTCACCAGGATCTACAGCAATGACACTGGAATGTCATTCAGACTAGATAAGTGTGGTCAGGTGAGATGGAAGATGATCAGACGCCCTGCCAGTCATCAGATACCCTGCTGGTATAATAAGCTGGCCAAAGGCGGCGATAGAGGCCCTGATATCGAGACAAGGAAGCTTTTCACAATGCATGGAGGTTTCATCCCAAGTCCAGCACCCTGAGACTGTGCACTAAGCGGAACAAGGGAGGCCGAAGACTGATGAGCATTAGAGCCACTGTCTAGGAAGAAATAACCAAGATCCAGGTATACATCAGGAAGATGACAACCAAAGATGAGCCGCTAAGTGAATATCTCAGGCAGCAGAAACCTGAGAATACAGAAGAGGAGGACGAACCATCATGGAAGGACAAGCCCCTGCATGGCATGTACCACAGAGAGATTGAAGAAGTGGCTGACATCAAGAAATCCTACCAGTGGCTGGAAAAGTCTGGACTGAAAGACAGCACAGAAGCACTAATCATGGCAGCACAGGAACAGGCACTTAGTACAAGATCAATCGAAGCAGGGGTCTACCACACCAGACAGGACCCCAGGTGCAGACTGTGCAAAGATGCTCCTGAGACAGTTCAGCACTCAATAGCAGGGTGTAAGGTGCAGCCGGGAAGAGTGTACATGGAATGCCATAATCAAGTGGCTGAGATAGTGCACAGGGACATCTGCACTGACTATGGGCTGGAAGTCCCACAGTCAGGTGGTTGAGAATGACTGAGCTAAGATCCTGTGGGACTTCCAGATCCAGACTGACAAACTGGTGACAGCTAACCAATCAGACATGGTGTTGATTGACAAATAACAGAAGAAGGCAGTGGTGATAGATGCGGCAATCTCAAGCGACAGCAACATCAGGAAGAAGGAACAGGAGAAGCTAAAAAAATACGAAGGGCTGAAAGAGGAGCTAGAAAAGATGTGGGGAGTAAAGGCAACAGTGGTGCCAGTGGTAATCAGAGCACTCTTAGCTGTGACCAGTAAACTGGGAGAGTGGCCCCAGCAGATTCCAGGTACAACATCTGAGGTCTCTGTCCAGAAGAGTGCAGTCCTAGGAACAGCTAAAAAACTCTGCAAAGAGGGGGGAATTAAATATATATGTGTGTGTGTGTGTGTGTGTGAGAGAGAGAGAGAATATATATATACAGGGCTTGACATTAACACCCGCCAACCCGCCAAATGCGGGTGAATTTCAGCAGTGGCGGGTAACGCAGCCACTCCGACTAGCCACTTTGGCGGGTTGAATTCTATATACATTTTTTAATTGTAGTTTTCTCAAATGGCATCTGAAATAATAAACAAATTGTAATGTGAGAGTACGGCATTACAATTCCCATGAGCACTGCCTGCGCACAGTGTTTGCTCATTGGTCCATTCGTGACCGACGTCACTTTAGACAGGCGGTCCCTGTGGAGAACAGTTGTGAAGTGGTGGGGCGGTAATGTGGCGGCACATTCAAGGTGTCAGAAAACCCGGAGAGCAGACAAAAAGAAAACCTGATGATGAAACGAAGGAAGGGGAGACAAAGAAAAGGCCATTTAACAAAAAGTGGAAGACAGCAGGTCGAGAATGGTTGGTATATGTGACCCAGGGGAGAACGTCATGTACTGCACCGACTGTAGGATATACAGTCATGGAAAAAATTATTAGACCACCCTTGTTTTCTTCAATTTCTTGTTCATTTTAATGCCTGGTACCACTAAAGGTATATTACCTGAAGAATACAATGAACACGACAAAAAATGCAGCTGATTCCATAATACTTTATGTCCTATTTGACATGCTTAAGCTTAATTGTATTCCCCGGGTATATAAGAGGCCATTTCATGCCTTCAATTTACATGCAAAGGCCTACAGTAGAGTGGTTTTGTAGTGTAAAATTGTTAATGGATATGCTGAAATGTGCTAATACCACTCCACTTATTCACTCATTCTGCTTATTCATTGGTTCACCCCCCTTATTCATGTACTTATTCATTGGTATGTGTAACAGTTGTAGCTGTTGTAACTATATTTCTCCCTCACACGCACACATACCCCAACACACACACACATACCCCAGCACACACACACATACACCCACACACACACACAGCACACACATATAGACACACATACACATACAGTAGAATGCAGACTCACATACACACGCACACATACACACACACACATACACACACACGCACAGCACACACACATAGACACACACACATACAGTCGAATGCAGCAGAGGTTGTGACAAGCTCTCACATTTGGACACACATACACAGGGGAGTACGCACACGCATGCCCAGAAATTGACCCCAGGAACACACGCACACACACGCACACACACACACACACCCACACACACGTGCGCTCACACGTGCTACAGGAGTTGTGTCGGTGTGGCTACTACGGCAAAATGAACACCTGCATCTTGCGTATTCTAACTGGGAGTATGGGGGGGGTGTGTTGATGTGTTTTGATGGTAAGGGATGTTTGGGGATTTCTGGCCTGTGGCCTGTCTTACAGCCATTGCAGGTGGCTTGCATAACTAGCACACACACACAGCCAGTTACACTCACTGAGGATTCGCTGACTTGTTGTTTTCACTCATACCTGGAAGAGCAGAATATAACACTGCTGTATTTAATCGATACTTATTACTAACTTGTCTTATATTTTAAGGGTAACAGAGAAGTTTATTGTGAGGAATTGTATTTCTTATTGTATTTTACACACACACGTGAATATATATATGCATGGCACACTCACTCACTCTTTAAGTAACTGTATGTATTGGAACAATAAATAACACTGGATTTTGATCAATCATCACTCCTGAATCATGTGGGACACATACCTTTAACTACTGTTATGATTAAAAGTAATTGTTATGATTAAGGTAACATTTTAAAAAAACAGAGCAGAGTCAGGCCCGAGCATAAGGGAAGCACACACACCAAGCTCGAGTTGCTGAGCCAGGCCTGAGTGTAATGGGGACACGGTCACCGGATAATGGTGGTCCACTAAGGCCTTACACAGGTGTGTCCGGACGAGGTTTATGCCCTAACATGGCAATATTTTCTACCAATATGTTTGTTGGGCAGGCTTAAAGGTAAGGGGGGGGACCGGAGCCCCCCGGTATTTAAGGGAGTGTAACTGAAAGTGTATTCAGTCTTGCTCCGGGGCATGGCTCACGAGTTTGTTTGTGTTATAACCTATGGCACAATAAAACTCCTCTGCATCTGATCCAAGCGTCTCCAGTGACTGTTTTTGTGTGCTGCTGATTGACTGAAATTCACTGAACCTGAGGACAAGATTTTTTGAAGTACTTTGACACTTCAATTGGCGACCACGAAGGGACAAGAGAGAGAGTTGAGCCTGGATTTGGGAGGACTGTTGGACGGCACAGACAGACGGACGGTGGCCACCTAAGAGTAAGCAGAGCCTATTTTTCTGCATTGTACCGGTGACGTCTGAGTGTGCTGTTCGAGGTCCGCCCGGGTCTGTCAAGGTATTTGATGCTCTCCTCTTGTCAAGAATATCTCATAATTGGATACCAAAAGATGTTTAATGTTGCATATATTGATGCTTGATTAATGTCACTGACGGTGCTGGATTGATGCAAATGTGTGTGTGATCTTGGTGCGGAGAGAGTGAGTGTGTGTGTGTAGAGGAAAAAGAAAAGGAAAAAAAAGGAAAAAAGGAGATTTAAGAATTTAAAAATTTAAGAAGCAAAACCGGTAAAGATACCTAGACACCGTGGATACCGCTGTGGGAGTTTGTGGTGTCGCAGCTGGGTGCTGCGGGATCCCAAATTAACACAGGGCCGCATGGGCGGGGGTCTGGAAGGGTTTTCTGAGGATACCGTTCCTGGGTTTGTGGCGTTTCGCAGCTGGACTCTGCGGGGTCCCAAATCGGTTCGGAGTCCGGATTACTAAAGATCCCCAGGGATCTCTTCTGTAGGTAACGCTGTTGGGATTTGTGGTGTCGCAGCCGTCTGCTGCGGGGTCCCAGATCACCACAGTACTGCACGGGAGGACCTGGAGGAGTTTTCCGCGGATACCGCCGTTAGACCTTTGACGTAAGTCAGCAACAAGGTGTAGCGGGTTTGCGCGGGCGGAAAACTGTGAGTGTGGATGTGTAGTGTGAGTGTAAGTTTGTGTAGTTATTCCGGAATAAGCACCAACCGCTTTTTACGTTGTTCGTGTTGTGTAGTAGCGTTAGGATCCATAAGATTTGGCCCTTATGATTGGAATGTGATTTTTATATGCGCGCAGGTAAAATAGGAAATTAAAGGAAATTAAAGGGGAAGTACTAAAATTTATAAAAATTGAGAATTTGCAACAACTAAATACCTAAATAAGGATAGGCTACTTTAATCTGTGCACAGAAAATTAAAAAGAGTTAAATTGAGGTCGTTTACTCTCCTGTCACCCTTTTTCAAACAAACTTGCTGAGGGAAGGATATTAACTTGTATTTTTTGATAAGGGTGTGAGCAGGTTGGACATCTGATACCTGTGACCCCGACGTGAGGGAGATGGAGGAGTGGTGACTTCTCATCGCGTTGGACGCAGGGGCAGGTGACTGAAAACACAGTGACAAACTGCTGACATCAAAATAAGGTAAGCAGTCACCTTGATTTCATACGAAAGAACTGCATTTGGCCTGATCTCCAAATTTGTTTGTCACTGGGTTGGCAAGTCATCCTGGTCACACCCGATTACGATGTAAATTTTATGGTAATATAGGGGGAAAAGGATATTGTGGGTGGTTTGCCGATTGTCAGCTACATTTACGGGGTGAGAGAGTGGTGTAGAGTCTAGTAGAGGTGACTCGAATTCCTGCTCTCTCAGCGCCCGAGCGGCAGTTGTGCTCTGTGGGAATTAAGGGGAGGAAACTGTGCACTTTCGGCTTGGGGTCAACGCCATTTGTCGCCGGGCCATAGGCACCCCGCACCACTCCAGGAAGTTGGTGTAGAAGCTTGGGTGTGCCGGCTTACATTGGCGAAGCTTAAGCATCGAAAACACAGTAAATTAAAACGAGGTAGATAAAACTTCTCTTAAAGAAGTGAATGTGGGGAGGTTTGGCGTAAACTAAGGCGTTTTTGACGCAACGTAAAGGTGATGTAGGATCGAGTAGAGAGATCCGAATTCTCACCGATACGTAGCGGCCTAGTTTCGCAGGGTCTGTCATTAAGGGAACTGTGTAATTTGCACTCGATTGAGATTGGAGACCGCCGTCAGGCCATAGGCGTCCCGCACTCAGTCCAGTGACGGAGTGTAGAAGCTTGGACGTGCTGACTAGTGGTTTCAATCCAACGAGAGAGTAAATCACAGGGGATTAAGAGTAAGTCCTGCAGTTTTACTGTAGGCCAGTAATTTTGAACACGCATATACTTTTGGTAATAAAAGGGAAGTAAACAGAGAGACTCAGTGTGGAAGTGAGAGTGGTATGCAGGGGGCTTAGGCGGGTGGAGAAGGACGAAGAGAGGAAGGCACGTGAGTGGAGGGAGAGACGGCAATTGGAAGCGAGTCAGCTTAGGGAGAGGCGGCGTAGAGGCAGAGAAGAGGAGAAACAGACGGAGCTAGATAGGGAAGACAAGTGGGGGAGGCAGTTCGAGCGGGGGTGTGGAGAAAGGTTACAGCAAGTGAGGAAAGAAAAAGCAAGTCAGCAACAGGGAAGGAGGATGTAGGGATACAGGGAGAAAGATACCACAGCAGGAGAGGGATTGAACACTGAGTAAAAATATTCAAGTATAAGGGCCTACTGTTATAAAATATATAAAATAATAAAACTTAGAGAAAAAGCAGTACGTAAATATATATATCTGACACTATAGTTAAAGGAAATAGTAAATAGTAGCGACGAGGAGGGCACGGAGCCGTGGCAGGACGAGCAACTGATTCGACAGAAATTTTGGCAACAAACCAAATTTACGAATTTAAGACAAACACAAGAGGAATTTCCAGGAGTGGCATGGATAACAATTCTACGCAGAGTGTGGAAACCTTATGTGTTAGATCCAATATTGCAATATCTGTGTGAACACCATAAACTCAGGCCAACGGCTTCTCTTCCTCTGAATCAAGTGATATCTTTGGTGAATCCAGCGGGGGGGCCAGCTGTAGTCCCACGGCTGCAGATTATCGTCGAGCCCAGAAAAGTTTAGTGGGAGACAGGAGAATTTGGCTGCCTAACTAAAATCCATCTAAAGAACGAATCAGATAAATTAGAATAAATTAGAATATAGCCCCATAAAGAAAAGAAATATAAAACAGCCACCACAGTAGGGAAAAAATCATTGTATTAATACGTACGATAGAAACTGTAAACAAAGCTTCATGGGAGAGGAGCTAGGGAAGATGGGACGGGGGAAACCAACCCCGCAGGAGCTGGTGATGATTTTACACCCAGACCGAGAGAAAAGAATTCGACGTTGTGTAACAAAACAGTATAAAAGAACAGCGAGAAAGAACCGCTGGCCTAAGGATGGTTCCTTCAGTTTGGCATGCTGTGATGAGGTGGAAAGAGAAATAAGATATGTAGAAACGAAAGATACAAAAGATAGTTGCAGGAAGAGAGATGAAGGAACTGAAGAAAGAGAGGTGTTGGATTGGTTCAGACAGATGGGGAATAGAAAGCAGATGGAGCAGCCAAGTGGTGTAACTCCAGTGGAGCAGCAAAGGAAGGAAGATGTGGGGGCCACAGCACCACCACCCCCCTATGCACCCATTACAGCAGTATTTGCCGGCCAATATCCACTGAGGGGAAAGAAGGTGATGGAAATGGAGGGTCAACTGGATGGGAAATCTACAGTGACGTTGGCCAAAGGGACTGAGGCCGCCCCTCGGTTCAAGGAAAAACCTAGAGTGTCCGAAGCATGTTGTGAAACGCTAACCGACAGTACAAAAATCCCAGACACAGAAGAAGAGATGACATCCAGTGAGGACTCCACTGATGGGAAAGAGAGTCTCTCGGGGACCAGGTCTCCACCGCTAAGGGCGGGGCAACAGCCGGTACAGCCACAAATGAAGGAACAGCGCGGCGAGGACCGCAGTCAGACGGAGGAAACCTCTCAGAACAACAGCAGCCCACCCCCTGTGAAGGAGAAGCCACGCCTCAAGAAACGACAGCAAAGGCATAAGAGTGAGCTCCCTTTGCCACATAGTGGAACCAGATCACCGAGAGGTGGAGCGTGGGGACACCGTGAACCACACCTAAGGGAGCTGGAGGAGAACAGGCGCGAAATGCGAAAATTACTGAGTGATCTTAAACACCTGATCACTGAACAGCTTGACGACATGAGCGCTTGGACACATCGTCCTCCACCCAGTGAACGTCGTACGGCAGTCACCGCCGACAGTGGCCTCCCAGACGCCAGCTTTAGGAGGGCCTCGATGACAGACGACGTGAGGCGTGACTGGGGGCTGCGCCCGAGAGGCCTGAGCCCAGAGGGAGCGGAAAAATGGATAATGGCATTGGAGGAAATCACGACGGGGATACAACTGGCATTGGGAGACTTCAAAACCGTCACTCGTGAAATATTCCAGGGGGCTCACTGTACCCAGCCCCATGCCAGAGGCCAGTCTCCTCCAAGAGGACGAGGGCGAGGTATACCCAGAGGAGGCGAACGCGGAGGCGGGACTCCGGCATCCTCATTTCAGCCAGGACCACAGCCACCTCAGCAACAGCTTCAGCAGCACACGCCTCAGAACTATCAGAACGCAGGTTCCAGCCATCAAGGACAAAGGCCAGTGATGCCTGACGATACAAACGTCCTGTGTTGGGGATGTGGACAGCTAGGGCATCGACGCCGGGATTGTCTTCAAAATCCCTGGGAGGGCCCAGCACGGGAGTGGCCTAACCCCCCGGTGAATCAATGGTAGGGGTGCCCAGAGGAGCCAGAGGGGGAAATGATGTCACCAGTAATATCTTTGTAGCCACATGAGGAACCAACAATACCTGTCATCGTAGAAGGCCGTGAACATACTTTCATGGTAGATACTGGGGCTACCTACTCATGCATTGGAAAAGAAGGCTCCAGTCCCCCCTCTCTGGTTCGCTTCTCTGGGAAATCACAAGTAATACCTTTAATAGAGCCCGTCCCGATGCTGATTGCTGGAAAAGTAATACTTGCACCTATACTCTATTCAGCTCACACGCTGGTGAATCTGCTGGGAAGAGATGTTTTGTGTCCACTCAAAGCCAACATTGTGTGCACACAAGACGGACTGTATTTGGACTTCCCTGATGATCCATCGCAGTCCATGATGCCACAGCTACATCAGGAGGCAGTCACAACGCCTCAAGCATCAGTATACTGGCTCCAGCTGACACCACATGAATCCTGCCTCAAGTAAGCTTAGACTGAACGGGAACCACAGATTAAATCACAGTTTGACACCTCACACATACTCACCCTACCTCTGTATTGCACACTCATGTACGACTCAAATCAGACTCATGTAGATTATCAAGAATATTGAGATGCAGAAATCAACAGAAAATCGTGGTTAATAACAAGTGAAGATATCTACATTGGACCTCAGGGGGCTGCAGTTGCAGTTCTCCTTCCAAAAGCACTGGCCAGGTGCCAAATTCAACACCACATGCTACCTTGTTAGTAGCCCAAGGTTATGAGTCGCATCATCTGGGTCCTATGGTGAGGAGCGCGCGGCAGGTACAGGAGTGGTTGCCCACCATAAACAAATACATACACATATCCAAAGGCAAGCAGTACATCAGAATCTCTGTTAAAATAGGTGATGAGGCGTTAGCAGACAGGATACTGGTAGATGTTAACACACCTACACATATGTCAGTAACAACGACACAAGATGCATTGTTAGATCAAGTACCACCGTGTCTGTGGACGAAACTCAAGACAGATGTTGGGTTGATTAAGTCAGCTCAACCCGTTCACATCGAGCTCAAGCCTAATGTTAATCTACCTCATCATAGACAATATCCCCTCAAGCAGCAGGCCATTGAAGGCATCCTATCAACAATTGACGGATTGGTAACAGCAGGAGTGTTGGTCAAAACTAAGGGTCCCTGCAACACGCCCATCGTTCCTATTCCTAAGTCTACCATCTTTCCTATTCCTAAAACAGATTATCAGCTAATTCACGATTTAAGGGCAGTAAAATGCCGTAATGGATTCAGAAACACCTCAGATGACGATCTGCTTATCTGAAGCCCCACCAATGAACAGTGTTAGAAGGATTCCAATTGTTATACTGATAGTATTGGCGAAAGGAGGGCATAAAGTAAGTAAGGACAAGTTGCAGTTCCACCAGCAATCTGTAGAGTACTTGGGGAGACGGCTAAAAGGTAGTGAGAGATGTATAGCGCCGTCTCAGTTGGAAGCAGTAATCAAGGCCCCTCAGCAGCAAACGGTAGGCCAAATGTTGTCTTTTCTGGGCATGACAGGGTACAGCAGACCATGGATTTGTGATTATGCCATAAGAACAGCCCCACTTCGGGCCATGATACGCGCAGCAGGCCAAACAAACAATGCTACACAGTTAACTTGGACAGAGGAAGCGGAAGGTGCATTTCAAGCGTTGAAAGCAGATATGCAGTCAGCCCCTGCTCTAGGGACTCCTGACTATACTAAACTATTTCATCTCTATGTTGCAGAGAAGGCGGGGTGTGCCTGTGCTGTGTTGATGCAAGCCACGCCCACCGGAAAGCAGCCACTGGCTTATTACAGCACCAAGTTGGACAACATAGAGGCGGGGTTGCCGCCCTGCTATCAGGAACTTGCCGTGGCCGTTTTCGCATTCCAAAAGGCCTCATCCATGACCATGGGCCATCCCGTCACAATGTACACGTCACACCAGCTACAGGCTCTGCTAACAAGCCCCAAATTTGTTTTAACTCAGGCTAGACGTACAGGTTATGAAGTTGTATTGTCAGCACCTGAACTGAATGTGCAGCGATGCACTATTGTTAATCAACCTATTCCAGCAGACTTAACATTATTTGTAGACGGTTCTTGTTTTCGTGACGCAACCGATACACATGCTGGATACGGTATTGTTCAGTTTGATTCCACAACTAACGCCTTTACTACGATCCAATCTTAAAAGCTCGTCCAGCCATGCTCCGCCCAACTTGCAGAGATAAAAGCCCTAACGACAGCCTGTAAACTGGCAAAAGACAAAACTCTAAATGTATATACTGATTCAACCTGTGCCTATGGAGTGTGTCATGTCTATGCTAACATTTGGAAACAGCGAGGGTATTTCAGAGCCGATGGCACCCCAGTAAACTCTCGGGGAAGCCAAAATGGATCTTTTGGAAGCTATGCTCCTTCCAACAGCTGTAGCCGTCATTAAGTGTCCAGCACATCAAAGGACTGACTCTCTCATTGCTACATGAGATACAGATATATTCCAACAGTAATCTGTCGGTTCAGTCGATGGGTAGACGCAGCGCCATCAAGGAATCAGGATCATAAAACCGTGGCCAAATTTCTTTGTAAGGAGGTGTTTCCTAGGTTTGGCATGCCAGACACCATATCATCAGACAATGGCGCCCATTTTGTTTCACAAGTGATACAGGTAACATTAAAGCTGTTAGGGATCAAACTAAAGTTTGGCTGTGTTTATCATCCTCAGTCACAAGGACCAGTAGAAAAAGCCAATGGCATCTTAAAGATGAAGGTAGCCAAGATAGTGGCAGACAGTGGGAACAGGTTGAACTGGGTTGAAGCTTTGCTGCTTGCACTAATATCAATACGCTCACACGCTAGTAGAGTCGCGCATCTAACACTGCATGAAATGCTTACGGGATAACCCATGCCTATACCATATTTAAGGGGCCCCCCTTTGGAGCAACTATAAACTGTAATATATGTCTATTTTCGAGGTCTGATTCGTATCCACAGGGTGATGTTCCAGCAGGTGAAGGGTGCCACAGAGGACAGACGGGTAGACATCCCAGAGGACCTGCAGAGGATCCTTCGACTTGATGCATGAGAGAGCTGTTACCTTGGAGCGCGCCAATCAGAGCCTGCGGCGTGTCAATCGGGGCCTGCATCGTGCCAACAACAGCCTGAGAGAGGACCTATCGTCAGCTGGAGAGCGAGATCCAGCGGCTGCGTGACGTGGTGGCAACTTATCGTCGCCTGCGTGGAACTGATGATGTCCCTGGGAACCCTGATTCGACGCCTGCTGCTCCTGAAGACCCTGATTCGACATCTCCCTGAACATTACACACAACAGCTATGTTCGCAGCATACGATAATGACTCTTTTTTCACCCTTGACTCTCAATGTTATACATCTCTTCACACATATACACTGGTTATACGCTGGAACTGGTGATTTGTTGTTATTCTGCTTAGCCACTGGAATTGCATGTTTTAATGAATTTGTTGTATTTGATGGGACCTTGCGGTCCCAAAGGAGGGAATGATCATTTTTCACTACACTGTGTGGGACCTCACAGTCCCAAAGGAGGGATATGTAGTGTAAAATTGTTAATGGATATGCTGAAATGTGCTAATACCACTCCACTTATTCACTCATTCTGCTTATTCATTGGTTCACCCCCCTTATTCATGTACTTATTCATTGGTATGTGTAACAGTTGTAGCTGTTGTAACTATATTTCTCCCTCACACGCACACATACCCCAACACACACACACATACCCCAGCACACACACACATACACCCACACACACACACAGCACACACATATAGACACACATACACATACAGTAGAATGCAGACTCACATACACACGCACACATACACACACACACATACACACACACGCACAGCACACACACATAGACACACACACATACAGTCGAATGCAGCAGAGGTTGTGACAAGCTCTCACATTTGGACACACATACACAGGGGAGTACGCACACGCATGCCCAGAAATTGACCCCAGGAACACACGCACACACACGCACACACACACACACACCCACACACACGTGCGCTCACACGTGCTACAGGAGTTGTGTCGGTGTGGCTACTACGGCAAAATGAACACCTGCATCTTGCGTATTCTAACTGGGAGTATGGGGGGGGTGTGTTGATGTGTTTTGATGGTAAGGGATGTTTGGGGATTTCTGGCCTGTGGCCTGTCTTACAGCCATTGCAGGTGGCTTGCATAACTAGCACACACACACAGCCAGTTACACTCACTGAGGATTCGCTGACTTGTTGTTTTCACTCATACCTGGAAGAGCAGAATATAACACTGCTGTATTTAATCGATACTTATTACTAACTTGTCTTATATTTTAAGGGTAACAGAGAAGTTTATTGTGAGGAATTGTATTTCTTATTGTATTTTACACA
Organism: Cephalopholis sonnerati; assembly: GCA_019142605.1. Lineage (NCBI taxonomy): Eukaryota > Metazoa > Chordata > Actinopteri > Perciformes > Serranidae > Cephalopholis > Cephalopholis sonnerati. Next base: position 2,566,941 of record JAGQAX010000012.1, read on the forward strand.
CACACGTGAATATATATATGCATGGCACACTCACTCACTCTTTAAGTAACTGTATGTATTGGAACAATAAATAACACTGGATTTTGATCAATCATCACTCCTGAATCATGTGGGACACATACCTTTAACTACTGTTATGATTAAAAGTAATTGTTATGATTAAGGTAACATTTTAAAAAAACAGAGCAGAGTCAGGCCCGAGCATAAGGGAAGCACACACACCAAGCTCGAGTTGCTGAGCCAGGCCTGAGTGTAATGGGGACACGGTCACCGGATAATGGTGGTCCACTAAGGCCTTACACAGGTGTGTCCGGACGAGGTTTATGCCCTAACATGGCAATATTTTCTACCAATATGTTTGTTGGGCAGGCTTAAAGGTAAGGGGGGGGACCGGAGCCCCCCGGTATTTAAGGGAGTGTAACTGAAAGTGTATTCAGTCTTGCTCCGGGGCATGGCTCACGAGTTTGTTTGTGTTATAACCTATGGCACAATAAAACTCCTCTGCATCTGATCCAAGCGTCTCCAGTGACTGTTTTTGTGTGCTGCTGATTGACTGAAATTCACTGAACCTGAGGACAAGATTTTTTGAAGTACTTTGACACTTCAGTTTCCTGCTTACATTCAAGCCGTAGCACAACTCAGAAGTTGTCAGCTCTCACATAATGCCTAAAACAAAAGAATTATGTGAAGCCACAAAGGCAGCCATCTTGGCACTGCTGGAAATTGGCATGAGTGAGAGACAGGTTGCCAAAAAACTGAAGATCTCCAAGACAGCCACTCATTACACCAAGAAAAAGCAAGCCGAACATGGTACTACCAAATTGCTAGCTGGTCGAGGCAGGAAACGTCTTTCTACCCCACGAGAGGACCGTGCACTCATCCGTTCCTGTGTCAAGAATCGTCGTCAGACCTCCAGGAACCTTAAAAATGGATGGGCACTGTCAAGAAATGTGACTTGTTCAGCAAGGACAGTTCAAAACCGACTTCTTGAAGCTGGTCTGAAGTCACACAGGGCACGGAAGAAGCCCTTCATCACTGAAAGGCAGAGGAAGGCCCACTTACGCTTTGCTAGGGATCACAAGGATCACAAGGATTGGACTGTGATTGGGCTAAGGTTCTCTTCAGTGATGAATCCAATTTTGAGATGATGTCCACTCCAGCCAACTTAGTGGTTAGGAGGAAGCCTGGAGAAGCCTACAAACCAGACTGTCTTGCGCCTACAGTAAAACATGGGGGTGGATCGGTGATGATCTGGGGTTGTTTCAGTATGGTGGAACAGGGCAAATGCAATTGTGTGAAGGGTGAATGAACCAGGTCACGTACAGGGCTACTCTTGAAAATAGTCTTCTTCCATCAGCTGATAAACTGTTTCCTGCCTCGAATGACTGGATTTTCCAACGAGACAATGCCCCTTGCCACACGGCAAGATCCGTTAAAGCCGATGGAGAACCAGAACATTCGAACCATGCCTTGGCCTGCTCAATCACCAGATCTAAATCCAATTGAAACCTGTGGAACATCATCAAACTCAAAATGGAGAACCACAAGCCCAAAAACAAAGCAAATTTGTTTGAATTTTTGGAACAGGAATGCGCTGCTGTGACCGCAGAACAATGTCAGAAGCTGGTGGAGAGCATGCCAAGACGCATGGCTGCAGTCATCAAAAACAATGGTTATGCAATCAAGTACTAACTCCTGTGTGTATCACGTGACTAACAAACAGAAAAGAAAACATGAAATGTTTAAAAGCACTGTTTTTGGCAGTACAATGCCATAGCTACTGATGTAAGAACTTAAGTGATTTTGGTTGTTATCAAGAAAACCATGGAAAATGGCTAGATATCAGCTCTTAAATTAAACTCTTATTAGCTATTTTTGTTGTTGTCATTATATTTGTCCAAACAAATGTACCTTTAGTTGTACCAGGCATTAAAATGAACAAGAAACTGAAGAAAACAAGGGTGGTCTAATAATTTTTTCCATGACTGTATATCCTACAGTCGGTGCAGTACATGACGTTCTCCCCGTCATACGATGGTGAAAAGATGAAGGGGGTCTCTTTTGTGGTCAGAACAAACAATTTCAAAGTCGAAACGATAAAGGACCATGAAATGTCCGTTGGTCATAAAGGTTGTATGGCGACAAAACGGGCGAAGACAGCTGGTTCTTTATCAGACAGTGTGGCGGTGAAGTCCCTGGCACTCATGAAGTCGGCCGAGCCTGAGAAGATGGGAATGCTGTTTCGCAAAGCACATGCTATAGGGAATAATGGTTGACCTTTCACAGACTACATGTGTCATGACAGGGGTCAAGAGAGGGGTAGTCAGTCAGCTGCGAGGAGACAGAGCGCACATTCTGGGCATACACTGCATGTCCCATTGGCTGGAGTTGGCCTACTCTGATGCCGTGTCCCAAAACAATCTGGCAAGGAAAGTTGATGACTTGCTGAGCGGCCTGTATTCTTTCTACCACAAGAGCTGTGTGAACAGGGAAAACTTGAGGAGTAGCTTCGAGGAGATTGGCATGAAGCATCCGATGCCTACTAGGGTAGGAGGGACCCGGTGGGTTTCACATTTCCTGCGAGCCCTTGAAAACTTTTTGAGAGGCTACAAGGGACTTACACACCACCTAGAGCAGGTAAAGTGGGCTAGTACAGGTAGGAAACAGACAGTTATGAAGGTAATATTTCCTAAATGTAGAAATTTGTCAGGGCTTGACAGGTTGGAAATAATACAGGTGTTAGTTTAGTGTTGAAGTGTTTATTCATACATTGTAATAATTCCTTGATATTTTAAAATGTAATTTTATGTAATTAATTATTTATTAATTACATTCTATGCATTTATCATGTCAGGCACAGTCACCTGAAGGAGCGGGGAATGAAACACAGAAGGCAAAGGCCCGAGGGTTTCTCCATATTATGAAGAATGGGGCCATCATCAAATTCTCCTGCTTCCTTCATTACTTGCTGACTCAGCTCAGCAGCCTGTCCCTGACCATGCAGCGTGACCGTGGCTGAAGTTCATGACAGCCTGTCCTCCACCCGGGCTTTAATGCTCAAATACAAATCCAGGTACAACCACAAAAATAGACTGTATTTATCATTAAGTGTTCATGTTTAGTGTTTTATATAAATGATAATAATAACAATAATAATAATAATAATAATAATAATAATAATACTAATATCATAAGATTAAGACCTGGGCCTATGCTGAAGGAAGTGCTGGGAACAAACCAGTATGAGGGTGTCAACCTAAAGCCATGTGACGACCGTTCCCTGAATCAGTCCAAAGACCACCTCATAAATCTGTTGTAAAAGACAATGGACAACAGGTTCGGAGATGTGAGCCATGGGATCCTATGTGCCATGCGGATTACCAACTTCCGATACTGGCCTGAGGCAGACAGAAATGCTGTTGAATTGGGGGGTGTTTTTGTATCCAAAATGACCAGACTAAACAAAACATTAAAGTAATTGATTTTATATCATTTTGTTTAACACATCTTCTACATCAGTGATTCCCAAAGTGTGGGCCGCGGCCCCCTGGTGGGCCGTGGTGGTACTGCAGGTGGGCCATGAGAGGTCATTAAAAATATGATTCATTTTTGCAAATATGATTTTTGAAATTATTTTTATTGTAAAATATTTATTGCACGATTTTAAAAAATATTTATAAGTAATAACCTATTGAGTGTTACTGACCTGTCACAATATTTTAGGAACCTTATACAGTTTATGATCGGAACGTAGCTCTCTGGTCATCAGGCCAGGGGGTCAAAACGGAGGAGCACGTACTATGTAGTGGCAGGAAAAATGGAGCGGTGGCTTACGGGTGTAAAAAGAAAAACAGAAAAAGCATCAAATGAAAACGATAATCAAAACGAATCTCTGAAAACAAAAAAGAGGTGTCATCGGAAATATTCCAGTGAGTACATATCGTTTGGTTTTACAAGTGTTGGGCCAGAGGACAACGTACAACCTGTCTGCCTGTTGTGCTCCGAGGTGCTGTCTAATGAAGCTCTGAAACCTTGTAAGCTGCGCCGCCATCTGGAAACTAAACATGAAAAATATTCATCAAAGCCACGAGAATTTTTTGAAAATAAACTAAAAGAATATCAGAGCCAACGAAAAACAATTGAATCAACATGTGTCACTGGAAGTGATTACAAGAGAGCGGTGCAGGCGTCATACCGAGTTGCAAAACTAATAGCAAAAAATGGGAAGCCACACACCATCGGAGAAGATTTAATTCTGCCTGCTGCCAAAGAGATGGTTGGAGTGGTGATTGGTGAGAAAGCAGCTAAACAACTCAGCATAATTTCATTGTCAGACAACACAGTGAAACGGCGTATTGATGACATGGCTGACGATGTGTTGAAGCAGCTAGTGAGCAGAATACAAGAGAGCAGCTGTTATGCTCTCCAGATTGACGAGTCCACAGACATCGCAGGCATGTCAAATTTGCTTGCTGTTGTGAGATATCAATATGAAGGAGACATACATGAAGAGTTTCTGTTTTGCAAGCCTTTACCTGCACAGTGCACAGCGGAGAAAATATTTGAGACTTTGAATTCATTTATGATTTCAAATGAAATAGACTGGGCAAAGTGTGTGGGACTCAGCACTGACGGAGCTCGGGCCATGGTGGGGAAACTGTCCGGTGTCGTCAGACGGGTCAGAGACGTGGCGCCGCTGGTTACAGCTGTCCACTGCTGTATCCACAGAGAGGCACTGGCCACCAAAAAGATGCCGGCAGATTTAAAGACGGTTTTGGATGAAGCAGTGAGGGCAGTAAATTTCATTAAAAGTCGCCCACTACAGTCACGCTTGTTTGCCCTATTATGCGCGGAGATGGGGAGCGACCACCGACAGCTTCTCCTGCACACCGAGGTGCGCTGGCTGTCACGCGGCAAAGTGCTCACTCGACTCTATGAACTGCGTGATGAAGTCCGGACGTTTTTCATGGACTCCCGTTTTGAACTGGCTGATCGATTCTGTGACTTTGAGTGGCTGTGTAAGTTGGCGTATTTGGCAGACATTTTCAGCTACTTAAACGGATTGAATGTCTCGCTCCAGGGGAAGGCAGTGACCATGTTCCATGTCCACGGCAAAGTAGAGACCACCATAAAAAAGCTTGTGCTGTGGGACAAAAGAGTGGCTCAGGACAACTACGAGTGCTTCGACAACCTGTGTGAGTTTCTGAACACGGAGGAGAGGGAGATCCCGACCACTGTGGCAGGTGCCATCAGAGCTCACCTGGAAATCCTCAGAACGCAGCTCAGAGAATACTTCCCTGTGTTGAGTGTGCAGCACAGCTGGATCCAGAACCCCTTTGTCACCCATAACGAGGATGCTATTGCAGGTCTGACTGCCAGGGAGCAGGACAGCCTTGTGGAGCTGTCTTGTGACACTGCCTTAAAACTGATTTTCACACAGAAAAACCTGGGCCAGTTGTGGATGCATGTGGAAACAGAGTATGCTGCTCTGTCTAAGAAGGCGCTGAGGTTTCTTATGCCCTTTGCAACCACATATCTATGTGAAACAGGATTTTCAGCCCTTGTGGCTTTAAAGACAAAGTATAGAAACAAACTGGACGTTCAGTCAGATCTCTGTCTGAAGCTGACTTCCATTCAGCCTGACATCCCTAAACTGACAGCTGCTATGCAGCAACATCACCCCTCCCACTAGGTGAGTTGCAGCTGACTGGTGAAGTGTTGTATGTAGTCCTTGGTTAAAACAAACAAACAAACACACACAGTTGTAATGGAAAGTTTGAGAATTTATTCTGTCTTGAATGCACTTGTAATATAATGAAAAGTTGGACAATTCTGTCCTGTGATGACAGGTTTATATATTAATTCTGTCTTGAAAAGTTTGACAATTTATTCTGTCTTAAATCACATTGTAATGAAAAGTTTGACAATTTATTCTGTCTTGTGATGACAGGTTTACAAATTAATTCTGTCTTGAATGTAGGCTACATCACAGTTGTGATGGAAAGTTTGAGAATTTATTCTGTCTTGAATGCACTTGTAATATAATGAATAGTTGGACAATTTATTCTGTCCTGTGATGACAGGTTTACAAATTAATTCTGAGTTGAAAAGTTTGTTTGAGAATTTATTCTGTCTTAAATCACATTGTAATGAAAAGTTTGACAATTTATTCTGTCTTGTGATGACAGGTTTGAGAATTAATTCTGTCTTGAATGTAGGCTACATCACAGTTGTGATGAAAAGTTTGTTTGAGAAATAATTCAGTCTTGAATGCAGTTATGAAAAGTATGAGAATTAATTCTGTCTTGTGTGTACACCACAGATTAAAAGTTTGGGCTTCCTTTATCCCCCTGCTTTCATTTCAATCCTGAATCTTTATAATAATAATAATAATAATAATAATAAGTTAAGTGCTCTGAGAACGCAGCATTTCGTCTATGGACTGTTTATAGGACAAAGGTGGGCCGCGGCCATTTTTTAGATTTTCAAGTGGGCCCTGAGTTGGTAAAGTTTGGGAACCCCTGTTCTACATCTTATATCTCTATTATTGTAGATTCTGCTGACTCTGATGTGCAGGAGCTCATCACCCACGTTGAGCCTGTGCTGCTGAGATCTGGGGTGAAAGTGGGAGAAGTCCTGGACCAATGGACTGTTCTCAAGTCGAGGCTGTACCAGGACCCCAGTGTTCTAAAAAACATCTCCTGGCCAGAGGTTAATCAGCAGCTTGGCCAGGTCTGCCCGGACATACTGCATGTGGTTGACCTCATCCTTTGCATATCTGCTTCAACAGCTGATTGTGAGCAGGGATTTAGTACCATGAAGCTGGTCAAAAGTGACCGGCGGGCCAGTCTTAAGAGTCAGGCCTTGTCAGACCTGCTGACTGTCCAGCTGCCCTCTGCTTCCATCACAGACTTTGATCCAGCCCCTGCCATCAAGTTGTGGCATGTTGGAAGCCTCCGGTCTCGAAGGCCCATTTTCATGGAGCACAGAGACAAGCAGAGAAGGGATGACTCTGATGATGAAAGCTGTGATGACATTTAATGTATCTCGTTCAATTTCACATTCACATTTCACACAAGCACATAAAATGTAAAATGAAGTTGTTTTTCTGCGTTTTCTGAATTCTCATTCAGATATTTTTTTTCTGCTCTGTGTTAGTATTTACTGCTGTAAATAAATATTGAAACAGATAGTGTTTCTTGTTAGGTTTTTGCCAGTTTAGTTTTTATCCTTTAAATTAATCCTCTACTCCCCTGCACCACTTTTAATATGCAATAAGAAACCACACTTTTTATTACTTTGTACACTGCATATTTTCATAGAAAAGGAGCTTTACACAGAACCTTATCGGAGCTGAGCGGACCTGTAGTGTTAAACATTTTATGTAGTCTTGATATGAGTGTGTACAAGGGTCATTTACATTTAAAAAGATTGTAAATCTAGTTCAAGTAAACTTTAGCACGCCATAGTCAGCTTTAATCATATTAAACATAATTTCCCAACAACAAAATTGTGGCTAGTGAAAATGCTGAGTGGCTAGTAACTTTGGAAAACCACTAGCCACAGTGGCTGGTGAGCAAAAAAGTTAATGTCAAGCCCTGTATATATACATATATGTATATATATATATATATATGTATATACATGTATGTGTGTGTGTGTGTGTGTGTGTGAGAGAGAGAGAGAGAGAGAGAGAGAGAGAGAATACATACATATATATATATACATACATATATATAGTGTAGAAGTAAATCCAGGTTACAACAAATGGATAAGAATATATTCACTTTTATTATTAAATTATCCATTTTTACAATGTACCCCTAATAAAACTACTGTTATACAAATCATTTAGAAGGAGAGAAGGAGAAGTAATCACATGACATGGCTTAATGAATGTTTATAATAAAATGTATGTAAAATTCTAAAAAACAAACAAACAAACAAAAACTATGTTCAGTTTTGATGCAACATAGAATAAATGATAATTGAACAGATAATGTGAAATTACCAAGTGGCCTTTTTATTTATCAGTCTGGGGTAATCCAAAGATGGTACTTATTTAATGATTTAATTAGTTGTCCTGGTCTGTTTTTAGAGTTTTTATACTACTTGGAACAGTGCAGTGCAAAACAAGTCAGGGAAAGAAACATTGCACACATCACCTTAAGGTCAAATAGGTGATGGGGTTAAGTTAATCTAGTGATTACAATTTCTACCTCCTCCCATCTCATTTCTATCAAAGCATGAACGATAACAAGCATATTGCATATGGGAATGGGATGCCCTTGGTACCAATTGCTCCAAAAATGGAAATGTTGAAAAAAAAAAAAACATGAGGACAAATTAGGCACTCATACAGTAGGCAGTACTGGCCCCCTATTCCTCTTCCCTGTCATTACCACAACATTCACCAACACACCAAAAGACAGCAGCAAAGGTGCACATATCCTACAGGCCAGGCCTACTTCTTTTTATCTCCAGGTATCATTAAGTATATTCTACTGAAATGCAGAAATATTCAGCATTTAGAGATAGAAAGTTCATTTTCATTCATGTTGTGCAGCAGGTTTGTTAAAACCTTCATCTCTCATTGATCTGCTGGTTTAAAACCACAGTAGCAGCATCTCTCACAGCTCCTGCAACATCTAACACACCAGAGATTCCACCCCTTTCTGATGTTACTCTAGTGTTCACACAGCAGGAAGGTCCCAGAGTGTTGGAAGTGTCACTGCTCAGCATGCACGACTGGAGCTCAGAGATCTGTGTTTGACAGGAACGCTGCAACACATCCACACTGTCAGCCCCATGTATGAGACAGGGATGTGGCTTCAGTGTGCAGAGCCCTGGCTACTGTCACATCTCCTTCAGGTAGTCACATGAAGTACTTCTTTATGTAGTCACATGTAGTACTCCTTAATGTAGTCCAATATAGTACTCCTTCCTGTAGTTATACGTAGCACTCTTTTGAGTTGTCAGATGTAGTACTCCTTCATGTAGTCAGATGTAGTACTCCTGTCTGTCGTCAGATTCAGTACTCCTTTGTGTACTTAAATGTAGTGCTCTTTTGTGTAGTCAAATGTAGTACTCCTTTGTGTAGTCAGATGTAGTGCGCTTTGCTGTAGCCAGAGGTATTACTCCTTGTCAGATGTAGTACTCCTTCTGTAGTCAGATGTAGTATTCCTTCCTATACTCAGATATAGTACTCCTTCACGTTGTCCCTGTTGTGGAGGTGCAGCTCGGTCCTGTTGGCTGTCTCTGTGCTGTGGTGGTGCTCCTCCCTGATGCTGTGGTTGCTGCTCTGGACCCGCTGCCGGTACAGGAGACGGATCACCACACCAAGGATGCACACCATGATGAACACCACCGCTGTCACAACACCTAAGAAACAGAAAGGACACACACATTAGCAAGTGCCAGTCCAGTTACAAGTACAAACAACAACAACAATAATACTGATGATAATAATGATGATGATAAAAATAACAGTGATAATAATAATAATTATAATAACAATAAACTTTATTTTAATAGTGCTTTTCTTGACAAAGTTACAAAGTGATTCATGATACATTACTGTACAATATGAGAAATTAAAGAGGTAAAAGAGCAAGAAATAGTAAAATACAACTAAGATATTTGAATATAAACTAAGCACAAAAATTAAGGAATTTTTTTTGGTAGATTATGTCTTTGTTGCAACAATGCTTCTTGGCAATAAATCTTATACTGTTGGAAAGCCTGTTTATTTCCCTTTTAAATGGTGCCACATTTGTAAGGAACATGCATTTGTGGGATGAGCAGCAGAGCTGAGTATGTAGGTTGCCCCATGAAAAATTTGCCAAATCTTCTCTGCCAACGCCAAACAGCTTTTTTTTTGCTGTTGACTCTCGTTTGGTGTTGTTTGGTGGATTGGATGATTGAAGTCAGAAGAAACAAGACATATTAGCAATTTAACAATTTATTCATTTAACAAACAGGAGCCTCAGTAGCGAAGAACCATACACAACCACAACAGCCTGGCACCTCCTCCTCATGCTGGTCATCAGCCTGGTCACACACTGCTGTGAGATGGCATCCATTCTTCAACCAGCATTTGTTGCAAGTTAGCCAATGTGGTTGTGTTGGTCACTCTGGCACGAACAGCACGCCCAAGCTGATCCCACAAGTGTTCAATGGGGTTGAGGTCAGGAGTGCTGGCAGGCCATTCCATTCTCTCCACTCCCAAATATTGGAGGTAGTCTCTGTGGGGGAGAGCAATGTGATCTTGGAGGATAGAGTTCGGTCCCAGACTGGAGAGATATGGGATTGCCACTGGTTGCAGAATTTCATCTCGATATCTCTCGGCATTGAGATTGCCTCCAATGATGACACACCTTGTTTTTCCATTGAAGAAGATGCCACCCCACACCATCACACTGTCTCCACCAAAAGATGTTATTCTATCGGTCTATCAGTAAAGCATTCTTTGCGTCTTCTCCACACTTTGACCCAATGATTCAACTGCTGTAGGCAGAATCTGGACTCATCGCTGAACATAACGTTCCTCCACATGTTCAGTTTCCAGTGCACGTGTTGCCGACACTAATGCAAACAGGCTTGATGGTGAAGGGCAGTCATGGCAGGCCTCCTGGCAGCCGTTTGAGACCCAAGTTTGGCTGTGTGCATTCTGTTTTGCACTGTCTGGGCAGAGAGCTGTCGGCAAATCTGTAGAAAACTGCCTACAGTTCCTAAGTGCTGATGGGATGAGGAAACTGTTTTCTTGGAGTGCTGTCTTCTTGGGGCGTCCACTTCACGGCCTGTCTCTGACCGTGATGCCGATTCTTAGAGCAGACACTGTATGGACCTGCATTTGTATAGCGCCTCAAAGCGCTTTTTACACTACAAGTCATATTCACCCATTCACACACACATTCATACACTCACACACTGATGAAAGCATCGGGAGCAAATTGGGTTTCAGTATCTTGCTCAAGGATACTTTGACATGCAGACTGGAGGAACCGGGGATCGAACCACTGATCTTCTGATTGGTGGACAACCCGCTCTACCTCTCAGCCACAGCCGCCCACTGTAGCAGGGCCCACGCTCACAGGTGCTGCCAATCAGGCGCCAATCATTCATTCAACATTAATAAAGGGGTTTGCATGACTTCAGAGGGGATATGAGTGTTACTTCAATAATTAAAGTGAGAAAATGTTGGCCTGCTCTGAACAGGGAACAGTGGACTATGCAAGACAGTGCGGGATTGGCATCGGCACACTCCCTACCATGCTTCTCCTCCCACTGGGGCACAAGAGTCACCAAGATATCAAAGTGACGCAGCCAAGGAAATTACCCCACAGAATGATAGAATTAGGACTAAGTTACCCCACCCCAGTTACCCCAAATTAAGGTGTTCAAGTATTTCGGAGTTTTGTTCACCGGTGAGGCCATTTGGTGAGGTGTAAGCAGTAATGGGAGCATTGCGCTGGACCATAATTGTGAAAAGGGAGCTGAGCCAGACAGCAAATCTCTCAATTTACTGGTACATATATGGCGACTGGCGCTGGTAATGACGACAGGCAGCAGTAGTTGTGCCTGTGTGCTCTGTGATTTTTTCTTACCACCATTTATCATCACTACTAACCCTTTACCGACCTGTGTGTGTACGGTAGGAAGCAACAACCATGATAACTCACCCTCTTGTGGCATATACTTTGGTCCTTTCGACACTTTTATGGCCCTTTTTGGGTGGACTCTGTGAGTACTGGGAGTTCCTCCTCCTCCTGCAGGACTCCAGTGTGGGTTCCGTGGAACCGTCTGCAGTTCTCCCCGCAGATATTCTCCGGACAGGGACCTCCACAAACAAAACAAAGATGGCGGCGCGTGTAGACGCAGCGACCCGGTGCTCTTCTTCAGTTAGCAGCAACACACTGAGAAGGACTTACACCCGAACTGAACTTTTAAGCCTGAAACAACACTGGACCGGCTGGACCCCCCCAGAAGGGTTCGACTAGTTCCCGGAGAGGATACGCCGGCGAGAGCGGACAGAAAGGAGGCGACGGCGAAAGATGCCGGAAACGAGGCAAATGAGCCGGCATCAGAGCTAGGCTAACAGCGGCTAAGCACAAACCAGCGGTTCCAAGTGTCTTTCTCGCCAACGTCCGCTCCCTGGTTAACAAGATGGACGAGATGAAACTACGAGATGTTAACAACCGGATAGACAGCTGTATCATGGTGATAACAGAGACCTGGCTGCATGAAAACATCCCGGACCTAGCCGTGGAGCTAGCAGGACGTACAATCTTCCGGGCGGATCGCACCTGGGACTCCGGTAAGAGGAGAGGAGGAGGTGTGTGCGTCTATATTAACAACAGTTGGTGCACGGACACTGCTGTTATTGAGAAACACTGCTGTCCAGACCTGGAGTTTCTAATGTTGAAGTGCAGACCTTTTTATTTGCCCAGGGAAATAACCCAAGTGTTTGTAACTGCTGTGTATATCCACCCGCGAGCTAATGCTAAGACTTTAATCACACCAACTTAAAGACTGTGCTCCCCAGATTTTACAAGAATGTTGACATTCAAACAAGGAAGGGCAGAACACTAGACCAGGTCTACACCAACATCTCTGGAGCCTACAGAGCCCGCCACTCCCCCCACCTCGGACACTCAGACCATCTTTCCCTGTTCCTGACACCAGCTTACAAGCCCCTCATCTGCAGGTCTAAGCCACAGTACAAGTTAGTGCAGTGCTGGACTGAGGAGGCCACACTATCCTTGCAGGACTCTTTTGAGGACACCATATGGGAGCTCTTTGAAGACACAGACATTGAACTCCACACCTCCTCTGTACTATCATACATCAGTTTCTGCATGGATAATGGAACATCAAGGAAACAGGTGAAAACATTTCCCAACCAAAAACCCTGGTTTAACGCCAGTATCAGAGCACTACTCCAGGCCAGGGATTCAGCACTGAGGTCAAGGGACAGGGAAGCCTACAGGAGGGCTAGAGCGGACCTGAACAGAGGCATCAAGGCTGTAAAAAACAAAGTACAGAGAGCAGATAGAGGCCAACTTCAGGGAGAACAACCCCCGCTCCATGTGGAAAGGCATACAGAATATAACTGACTACAAACAATGCCACAACACCCCCCCCTCCACCGACACTTCTCTCCCAGACCAGCTTAACACCTTTTTCTCCCGCTTTGAAGAGGACAACAGACAGGCAGAGGACACACAGCTGACATCATCAGAGCACAACCAGCCCCCCACCATCCAACAACATCAGGTACTGCGAGTCCTGCGTGGCATCGACACCAGGAAAGCACCAGGACCGGATGGAGTACCAGGGAGGGTGCTGAAATCATGTGCTCACCAGCTTGCTGCAGTATTCACTAACATCTTCAACTGTTCACTGCAGCAAGCCACAGTCCCCACCTGCCTGAAAACTGCCACCATAATCCCTGTGCCCAAATCCTCTGCCATCACAGGGTCGAATGATTACCCGTCTGTGGCCCTGACACCGGTGATCATGAAATCTATGGAGAGACTGGTGTTACAGTATGTCAAGGCCCACATCCCACCTGGCTTTGATCAACATCAGTTCACCTACAGGTCCAACAGATCCACAGATGATGCCATCTCCATCGCCCTCCACACTGCTCTCAGCCACAATGAAAGCAGAGGCGATTTCTCTAAGACTGCAAGGGAAGCTCAGCTTCCCCTAAAATGTCAAAAATTAAATGGTCAAACATGTACGGTTGTGTTAACATTTAATTGGCTACAAATGCGTTAGAACACGTTCATCTCGAAGACGAGTTCGTTCAGAATCAGCTACTTATCACAAATCGGCTGACTCGATGTTGTTAACTTGGTCAATGGTCAATGTATTTGCCCGTAGAAGCTGAGCGTCCATGCACTTCAATGGGACTGCATGAAACAGTTTTTTTCATTGCCTCGAAACTCGATGGTCATTGGATAAATGCCACGATTTTGTCCCGCCCCCGGACGCTGGAGGAACAAACTGTTAGGAATTGTCAGGGTGTACAGTAAAATTGCTTGTAAAGCCGTAAGAAACCTCACCGATCTGCACAAGGTGAGGCTGGTGAAAAAGGCCAGACTTATCCTGGCAGATCCAGACCACCCGCTTCATGAAGAGTTAAGGTTGCTTCCGTCTGGACACAGATACCTGCTGCCGAGATGCAGGACAAATACACTGAAAGATTCATTTGTCCCCTCAGCAATTAGACTTTTAAATGATTTGTTTGGACTGTGTGTGTTGTCTTGACATATATTTGTTTCTATATTGTTTTGTTAACTACTAGCTGTGGAACTAATTGCCCCTAGGGGATAATAAAGATTCTTGAACTTGAACTTGAACATCTACATTCTGACCCTAAGCTATGGTCATGAGTTTCGGGTAGTGACTGAAATAATGAGACCACAGATACAGGTGGCGGAAAAGGCTTTCCACTGAAGGGTGGCTGGGCTTAGCTTTACAGATAGGGTGAGGAGTCCAGACATCACAAAAGAGCTCAAAGCTGCTGCTCCTTTGCATTAAAAGGGGCCAGTTGAGGTGGTTCAGCCATCTGATCAGGATGCCTCCTAAGCACCTCCCATTACAAGTTTTCCAGATGTGTCCAACCTGTAGGAGGCCCCGGCATAACCTGGAACACTGGAGGGATTTTTATTTCACATCTGGCCTTGGAGCACCTGGGGATCTCCCATTATGAGCTGGAAAACATATCTGGGGAGAGGGATGTCTGGAATACCTGCCTGCTAGCCCCACGACCCGGCCCCAAGAGAATGAAAATGGATGGATGGATGGACAGATGGGCAGATATATGGACCATAGAAAATGCCAGTTCACAGATATTACGTTATATTCTTATACCAAAATAAAGCCCATAGTTTAAATGAGCTTGAAGAGCAGAGGTGAAGATTAGTGAGCAGCAGTATAGTTTCATGCTAGCAAAGAGCACTACGCAATGGATGCAAAGGCTGCTTTGAGAAAGTTGCTTGAGAAGTATAGAGGTCAGAAGAAGTTGTACTGTGTTTTTATGGACAGCATATGACAGGGTGCTAAGAGAAGAGGTGTTGTATGAGGAAATTGGGAGTTGCTTGGAAATATGTAAGAGTAGTGCAGAATATGAACAATGGTAGTGTGACAATTGTGAGGTGTGCAATAAGAGTGACTGATGGGTTCAAGGTGGAGGTGGGGTTACATCAAGGATCGGCTCTGAGCCGGCTCTTGTTTGCCTTGGTGATGGACAGGTTGACAGACAAGATCAAACAGGAGGCAGATGACATGACGTGATTTGTAGTAAGAGAAGGGTGCAGATTTAGCAGAGCCTGGAGAGATGGAGGTGTGCACTGGAGAAGAGAGGAATGACAGTCATAAGAAGTAAAACAGGATACATGTGCGTGAAAGAGAGGGAGGACAGTGCAATGGTGAGGAGTAGAGGTAGCGAAGGTGAAGAAGTTTAAATACGTGGGGTCAGCTGTTCAAAGTAAAAGAAAGTGCTAAAAAGAGGTGAAGAAGACAGTGCAGGCAGGGTGAAGGAGAAGAGTGTCAGGGGTGATTTGTGAGAGAAGGATACTAGCAAGTGTACAAGGGAAGGTTTAGAAGATGCTGATGAGACCAGCTATGTTGTACAGTTTGAAGATGGTGGCACTGAGTAGAAGATACTAAGATTTTCACTGGGAGCAATGATGATGGACAGAATCAAGAATGAGTATATCAGAGGGACAGGTTAGACGCTTTGGAGACAAAGGGAAAGAGGTGAGATCAACATTGTATGGACATGTGCAGAGGAAAGATGCTGGGCACAGAATGGTTCTGAAGGTGGAGTTGCCAGGCAAGAGGTACAGAGAAAGCCCAAAGAGGAGGTTTATAGATGTAGTGAAGAAGGACATGCAGGTTGTTGACATGACAGAGACAGATGCAGAGAACAGATGGAAACAGATGATTCAATGTAGCAACCCCTAACAGAAGCAGCCAGAAGCTGAAGAAGTATAAATGAGCTTGAGCTAAAGAGATGGTAACAGACCAGAAAAAAATAAATAAATTAAGATCAAGGCAGATGAGAGAGTGACTCATTTTCAATAATCAAAAGGCAAATAAATGAGAAAAAAACAGACCTGCTATTACAGCCACAACATTTTGGGTATCAGCGCCATGCTGCTCCTTATCGTTATGTGTTGTTGCAGCTTGATCTGTGGAAGCAGAAGTGACAGATGAATTAACTTTGTATAATGAGCAAATATGCAGTGTTGTTTTCATTCTGTTAGCACCATAACATAAACTGCTGGTTGTTAAACAATAAACAGCTGTCAGTGCATGGAAAGGTGTCACTAAAAGGTAATTATGACACAGGTAACAAATGTGTAAATGTCTCACAGCTGTGCAGCATTCTTTACACAAATTAATGTAGAACTTGGAGAGGCCATCAGGTCCACATAATTCACTAAAATTCATCTAAAACACCAGTCCAAGGTATACCAAAAATAAAGTGAAAGCTGTTCTTGTTCGATTTTTAGTACATGTACATGCATGTTTTTTTCTCCAGCAGTCAGAATCACTGCAAGTGCTTCTGTCATTGAGATAGGTTTCAACGAACTGAAATGAATGTTTTCATTGTTATTATATTTTTAATTTTTACCTGTTTTTTTTTTTTTTTTAAAAGAGGCTACAGGTGACTGCAGCTGGGATTTATTAGCTTGAAAACACAATAGGGCCATAACATGAAGCGTCACACTGTCCAAATTCAAAGTAGATAACCATATCACAGAACATAAACATTTTCACACATGCTTTTCTAAGGTTTTTTTTTTTTAAAAAGAGGGTTAAACAATGTGCTGAATGTGTGATTATGAGTGAAAAAAAAAAATCAAAATAGATGGAAATGTTTCTTTAGGAGCTTAATGTATATAAAAACACCTTAAAAACCTTAATTAATAAGGAAGACTGTTTTTCCCCTTGGGACAACATAGGAGCCATTTGTGATTGGATTGAATTTAGATTATCTGGACTCTTGTCAGTGTGTAAGAAATAAAATGGCAGCTGTGTAAACTGTGATTGAGTCTGGATAATATAGATCTGTGGATTTGGATAACGCCTCATATGAGTTATTGCTGTTTGTTTTTTGTCTGACAGAAGCCTTTATTGAGCCTGCTGTAGTGGTTGCATCTTGAAATGGTTAGTGTTAATGGCACCACAAGGAGCGTAGCTTTTGAAAGATTGTATGAGTATGAGTAATCTCTACTCAAACTACTCAAACAACAACAAATACAGCAGCTGTTTTACATAGCATAATCATCAAAAATCAACTTAGGAGGGCCTGCAGACAGGCTGCCAGATTTCTAACAGTTTAAAGGATGAGCCATTGATTATTATTATTATTATTATTATTATTATTGTTATCATCATAATCATCTTCATTATTATTGTTATTCTTGTTATTATTGTTATTGTTATTATCAGTATTATTATTATTATTATTGTTATTGTTGTTGTTATTGTTATTGTTATTGTTATTATTATTATTATTCATTGTTATTCAATGATGAGTCCAACAAAAAGCAATGGAAGCAATGGAAAGGAAACATGATTAAAAAACAAGGTTAAGAACTTTGATTTCTATACTTTTTTTGTTACTTTTCTTTTGTCTTAAATCGCTCCTAAGCTAGGACTCTTTGCTTAAAGTTTAGGCTAAGTTAGGAGCTCTCTGAGAGTGTTCTCAGAGTGTCTGTGAATACAGCCCTTAATGTTTTAGGAGGTTTTTACCAGGAGCTGAAGTATTTGCAGAGGTCTATCCCTCTCTAAAGCAAATGGACCTGCTGATTTTAACCAGTTTAACACTGGTCTGTTACACTGTAACAGACCTACATTATGTATTTTAGGGTCTGAGTCACTTTGCTCTGTCAGACGCTCTGTCATAATTTTACGTTTTTATCCAGTTTCTGCCATATGTTTTAACACACATTTTTTGGATTCTGGTCGTTTTTAACTGTATCTTTTATTCGGGTTGAGTATTTTAATCATCAGACGTTGAGTTTTAACCTACGAGGACAGCTGAGATCGGCTATCTGAGACGCCATTGTCAACCACCTGCCGAGGCTAGCACAGCCGGTTTGTTTTTAGCATTGGAAGCTAACGCTACTCGCCGGAGACTACAGCTGGCAAAACAAAA
This sequence comes from Cephalopholis sonnerati, assembly GCA_019142605.1. NCBI lineage: Eukaryota > Metazoa > Chordata > Actinopteri > Perciformes > Serranidae > Cephalopholis > Cephalopholis sonnerati. The sequence continues at coordinate 2,585,119 of JAGQAX010000012.1, forward strand.
CGGATCCTCACCTGAGACTTTTCACCTGCAGCGGCCCCTTTTCTGGGGCCCTCGGGGTAAGTGTTAACCTCCTCCCGTGTTGCTTCTCTGCCATTCCACCGCTTCGGGCTCCATGACGGAGCCCTGGCGTGTAAGTGTCCCAGAAAGCCTGTTACTTGCCATAGAGTCCTCCACCCCGCTCTGTGTTTTCCCGGTGCTCGTTGGCTGTCTTCTGGCTGTTGTCCTTCCTCTGTTTCAGCCCCTAGGATGGCCTCGTCTGATGAAACATCTCCCGACTTTCACGCAGAGGACAGCGTCCTCCTCCAGAAGGCTCACAAGAAGATTGAGAACCTTAAGGAGGACATCAAGCGTCTCTCTGAGGAGCTGGAGAAAAAGGATTCCCTGCTGTCCAGTTTCACCACTCGGGTCCCCAAACTGGCGTCTCTGCTAATGTCTGAGCGGTTTTACAAGTCCACCACCCATAGCGAAATCCTCCAAGACACTGCTTTGTGGGACCCCTCCGGCACCTGCCCTCGCCCTCCTTCTTCAACACCCAAAAGGGCCACCCCCTGGTCTGAGGTGGTGATACGCAGCCGAAAAAGGCCTGCGGGCGCAGCTCCTTCTCCACCGAGGCTGGAGCTCTCAAATCGGTTTAACATCTTGTCAACCGATGAGTTCCTAGTCCCTCAGCCCGCTGCTCCGGTGCCGCGTCCTCGATCTCGCACGCTCCGGAGCGCTGCGGCTACCTCCCGGCCGTCCGCTGCTGCTGCAACCCCGCTAACGGCTGATGCTCCCCGCACGATCGGCGTCCCCACTGCAAATACCGGGGCTCGGAGCAAGACCTCCTCGGCCCGGCGTAGACTACTGAAAGATGCGGTGCATCGCCGCTCGGCTGACCTCCCTCGCGGCAGTCCAGCTGGGCTCTCTCCCGCTCGCATCAAAGCACCTCCAGCAGTCACCTCGCCTTCTTCTCCTCGCCCATTGATCCCCCCGTCCACCGCAATTATTGGCGATTCGATCATCAGAAATGTTTGTTTCTACAATTCAGTCACCCGCTGTTTCCCGGGCTCCACTGTCCCATCCCTCCTCAGAAAGATCCCGGAGCTGCTAGATTCACTCCCGTCCTCAGTCAGTAGACTCATAATCCACGTGGGCTCCAACGACACACTTTTCCGTCAGTCTGAGGTGACCAAAACGCACTTCAATTACCTTTTTGACCTGCTGAGTGGATGTGGGAAGATGGTGTTCTTCTCCGGGCCCCTCCCCCCTTTTGCTCGCGGAGCTGGGCGCTTCTCTAGGTTGCTCAGCATGAACAGCTGGCTTCAGTCGTCATCCACCAAAGCTGGCTTCAAATTCATTGACAATTTCAATTTATTCTGGAACAGAGCTTCGTTTTACAGCACAGACGGCATCCATCCCTCGAGACTTGGTAACACCGTGTTCACCCATAACATTAAGCACGCCACAGAAACAATAACAACTACATGTGACTGACTGAGCCCCCGCTCTTCTTCTCTGGTCTCAACGCAGGCCACTACCACAAGTACTAGCTCCCCCTACCGTCTCCCTCCGGGATTACCCCCTGTCTCCGTTGATACCCCTGTGTTTGCTGCCCCTACAAGCGGCGTTATCGCCCCCTACTGTCCACCTCTTGTCACCCCCACCAGATCTTCTGGTGCCTCTCCAGCCTCTACAACGAGTCTGTCTCCTTCCTCCATCCCTGTTATCATGAGTTATAGATCTTGCTCTGTTCAAAATAATTCCAGCTGACCCTGTGGAGTGAGCCTCGGCCTCCTTCGCCCAGTTCCCCTTACCAACTGCCCTCCTCCCTCTGTTATAAGTAAAATGGCTCTAATTAACATTAGATCACTCAGTAACAAGACGTTCATTCTAAAAGACTATTTCTCTACTCACAACTTGGACTTATTATTTCTGACTGAGACATGGCTGAGACCTGGTGACAACAGTGCCTTCTCTGAGCTCGTCCCTCCTAGATGTTCCTTTTTTAGTTCCCCACGTACCACAGGCTGAGGTGGTGGCCTTGCTACTGTGTTTAAAGAAAAGTTTAACTGCAGAATGATCAAACTCAAATGCTATTCTAGCTTTGAGCTTCAACCATTTGTGCTTGACAGTTCATGTCCTACCCTGTGTGTTGTCATCTATCGCCCACCTAAATATAACCCGGACTTTATCCCTGAGTTTTCTGAGCTTTTAGCTGAAATTTTACCTAAATTTGACAAAATTTTAATGTGTGGGGATTTTAATATCCATGTCTGCTGCTCATCCAATCAGCTGGGAGTAGATTTTGTTAATCTCCTGGACTCCTTTGGTCTCACCCAACTGGTAGATGGCCCTACTCACTGTCTTGGGCACACACTGGATTTAATCGTCACCCGTGGGCTCTCTGTGTCTGTCAGGGAAATTTCTGTCTCTCCTTTCTCTGACCATCTCCCCATTCTCTTGGATCTCACAGCCTCTCCACCAATCACTAAGCCCCTCCTGCCACCCTCCCGCTGCCGCATCATCACCGCCTCTACAGCAAGCAACTTTGAAGCAGGTTTTCTTCACTGTGATCTGTTCACTAGGAATGCTCTGCGTCCCCCCCTCTCCCCGGACAGTTTCATCTCCTCCTTCCATTCCACCTGCTCCACAATCCTCGATACCGTCGCCCCCTTCAGGTCCAAACCCTCTAGACCCATAGTTGATCCCTGGCTAAACGACCATACACGTGCTCTTAGGCAACTTTGCAGGCAATCCGAACGCAGGTGGAAGAAGCATAAATCACTTGTGTCTCTGCGTACCTGGAGGTATAACTTGGCAGACTACCAGAAGGCTGTGAGAGAGGCGAAAGCACAATACCTGTCTAGAATTATTTCAACTAGCTCCAATCGTCCCGGAGTGTTATTCAGTTCTATAAACTCAGTTATTAATCCTCCTTCCACTGCACCTACAGATATCTCTACCACATCCTCAGAAAAGTTTTTACACCATTTCATTAACAAGGTGGAGTCTGTGTGGCAAAACATTGTGGTATCTAGTGGCGCCTCAAATGCTGGTGTCGTATTGAGCTCCCCCTCAGAACACACCGCTGTGCTTGACAGCTTTGAACCAATCTCCTTCTCTCTCCTTTCTAGGGTGGTACAGCAGATGAAGCCAACAAACTGTCCTCTAGATATAGTCCCTGCTAAGGTCTTAAAAGAGGTTTTTAGCAGTGTTGGGCCCTGCCTCCTCACCTTCATTAACTCCTGTCTTAGTTCTGGTTCAGTCCCAGCTGATTTCAAGCATGCGGTGGTTAGACCACTTCTAAAAAAACCTAACCTTGACCCTTCGGTTTTATCTAATTTCAGGCCTGTCTCCCACCTGCCTTTTTTATCTAAAGTTCTGGAAAAAGTGGTTTTTATTCAGCTACAGCAATTTCTAGATAACAACGCCATCTTTGAAAAGTTTCAGTCAGGTTTTCGGTCTCGCCATAGTACTGAGTCAGCCCTACTGAAAGTGCAAAATGACATCCTTCTCTCAGTCGACAATAGAAACCCGGTCATACTAGTACTCCTAGACCTTACAGCTGCATTTGATACCGTCGACCATTCAATTCTCATCTCCCGCCTATCCAATTATGTAGGCATCCGTGGCTCAGCTCTCGATTGGTTTACCTCTTACCTCAGTAACAGATCCTCCTCTGTAATGGTAGGTGATTATTCATCCTCTCATGCCCTCCTCTCCTGCGGGGTCCCGCAGGGCTCCATTCTCGGACCTCCCCTCTTCTCTCTCTATCTTCTCCCATTAGGTAATATCATTGCTAGCCACAACCTTCATTTTCATTGTTATGCGGATGATATTCAGATATATCTTCCCATTACACCACACTCCCCAGATCCTTTTAGTCCCCTCTCAAAGTGCTTGGAAGACATTAATCAGTGGCTGGCCCAAAATTTCCTGCTCCTTAACCAGTCAAAATCAGAGTATATTCTGGTTAGCCACTCTGCCAGCTCTGGCAGTGCTTTTTCTTGTTATAATCCTCTTGCACCTTTTTTTAAACCGACTGTAAGAAATTTAGGGGTAATGTTTGACTCTTTTTTAAATTTTGACAAACAAATTGACTCAGTGGTGAAAGCAAGCTTTTTCCAGCTAAGACTTTTAAACAAAGTTAAACCGTTTTTAAGCAGACAGGACCTGGAGACAGCAGTCCATGCCTTTATCAGCTCAAGACTTGATTACTGTAATGCTCTATATACTGGTATCAAACAATCATCCCTCTCCCGCCTACAACTGGTTCAAAACACAGCTGCACGCCTTTTAGCTGGTACTTCACGGTTCAATCACATCACTCCTGTCCTCTACTCCCTCCACTGGCTTCCTGTAAAGTTCAGGATTGTCTTCAAACTTTTAACTTTTACTTTTAAAGCCATCCATGGTCTTGCTCCTGCCTATCTGACTGAGTGCCTGAAAGTTCGTCAGCACCCCAGAGCTCTTCGCTCATCAGACCAGTTGCTTTTAGAAGTCCCCAGGTCTTGCCACGTACGGTGGGGGGATCAGGCGTTTTCTGTGGCCGCCCCTAAGCACTGGAACCTTTTGCCACCTGAACTGCGAGCCATCAATGACCTCCCACGTTTTAAGTCTGGTCTTAAAACATTTTTATTCAGAATGGCTTTTAATTAGTGGGTAAAACTCTAACTCTTTGTCGCCTGTTTTCTTATAATGTTAATGTCTCTTTGTATTGTTCCTGTATTGTCATATTTTTATGTAAAGCACTTTGTCCACCTTTTTTGATGTTGTAAAGTGCTATATAAATAAACTTTGATTGATTGATTGATTGATTGTTACTATATTATTATACTTTGTGAGTTAACGTATAAACAATATTTCTGAATAGCCTTGGTAACTATGTGTCTACCATGGTGGCATTTTCATTACCTAAATTTAAGGCAACATTTAAACAATATGTTATTTTAGCATTGGAGGGAGCCATTTACTTATTGGTTTTAATGAATGTGATTGTATGTGCTGCTGGTGCACCTCATGATTTATCCATCAGGTATGTTTTGGGTTTACCTGAAAAAAGTCAGAGTCTGAGAGGACCAATATTCTGTGCCACTACAGCCTTGAAATTATTAATGTTGTCCACATAATTTCACTCTGTGACACACTCTGGATGTGTTTGTAGCCATTCTGTAATTAACTCAAATGGCCTTTAATCAATTTGTGCATTGTTTGTGCGCTCTGATTATGTGCTCTGTGGCCAGCAGTGGGATGTAGCGAAATACATTTATATTAAAGAACAATTTCCACATACTTTCTCTGAAGTAGTTCAAATCAATGCTACTTTATAGGCTACTCCAGAGGAAAATATTGCCTTACATGCAAAATGTTACAGTTGTAATTCACATTTTTTTCTTGCTACATAAATGCCATCTTGACCACATCATGTTGGCATGTGACCAATGCAGTACTAAACATCCCTAAGAAATATCAACAGGATTCATCCACTCTATAGGGAATGGCACCTGGGAAACCAGTTTAGCACACAATTAACAAGTAAGTTAAAATTAAGTTCCAGGGGTATTTGTCAAATAAGAGTGAGTAAGTGGAAATTTGACAGAAGTACGGTTGAAATTTTACAAATTTACTTATCATTTCATGCCCTACTGATATTTTGATTTACCTTAGTTTATTGTTTATGTTTATGTCCATAGTCTATTTGTTCTTATTTTTAACTTCCTTACGTATTTAATTTTTTTTTTCTTTCCTCTTGTCCGTTGTTGTTTGGGGATTTCATTATTGGGCCTTCTATAAGGTGGTCTTGTGTTGCTGAAAATGTGAAATTCAATAAACTAAAAAAAAAACATTGTACTCCCAGTACATTGTGCTAGTAATAGCCTTGCCTCTCCTGACTGCAGGACCTTGACTTTAACTTCTGCTGTGGGCTATTAATGGTTTTACTGAGAAAAAAAAGTGTAGGTCTACTTCTTTTACAGCTGCCAATAGCCTACCAATATTCCCAGTTAGAGAAACGGTGAAGATTAAATAAATTTGTCTGGGGTCCCAGGCCCCCAGATTATTAAAAGTCACTTTCCACTGCTAAATATTTAACTGTTTGCTAATTCAGACACTTTTGGCACTGTGAGGAGAAGCAAAATGCACATAACAGAAATACAGTATGTGTGAAAGACGGGGAAGGTCTTCAAGTTTTGAGTTACATCACAACATCTTCACAAACTGGCAATAAAAAAATGATAAATACATGTATAAAGTTACATACAGTACCTTTAAGTAAAAGATCTGAGTAGCCTATTTCTTTGATCTTTTGATCTTTCTTTCTTTGATCTTTATCTTTATTGTCATTGCACATGTTACAGAGCAACGAAATTTGTTTCAGTTTCAGCCCGTCCAAACAGGAGCGGGGAGAACTGTGGGTCGCCATTGACCACTGTCTAGGGGACTATTGGATCGTTGAACTGTGAAGGGATAAAGGTGCTACAGCACCACAGCTTTTCAATCATTTGACAGGTGACATACATACCTACATGTCAAAATGACATCTGATTTACATCTACCCTCTTCTTCAGCAGAGGGAGTATTCACACTAAGCATCGCTGCAGTGGAGGACATTCTTGTCTAATCAGGTCCAACCTTTAGTTTTACCAATCTGGTGTTATTTTTGTTTCAGGTATGCCTAGAAAAACACTGTATGCCACCATAATACTTTTTGCACTGTCCAATCATAAGAGCACATAGAGGCCTACATAGCTCACCCAGAAACTACAAAGATGGAGTGCTGTTGCTGACCAGACAGAGCTGACTGCTCCCCCAGACTCACAGCTCGGAGAAACATAAGAGCAGCGCTAAAGAGTGTCAGGTAAGTTTTAGATTTATGTCTGTTCCTCTTTGTTGACTTGTTAATGGGGTTTTGATTGCCTGAACATAGCTGTGTTTGACTGATGGTGTGTGTTACCTTGCAGATTGTGGGATGTAATTGAGTCCGCCAGAGCTCCACAGTTTGACTGGACCAGTGGACCTCGGATGGTGACCAATGAGCTCCCACGATTCAGCAGTGCTGCTTTCAGAGGAGCCACATGATTGAACTGGACTGAGGAGAGGCAGCCAATGAAACCCTTTAAACTGGCTTGAACTACCTCCTCTTGGAAGTTGTCTCTTCCTGGATAGATAGATGGATGGATGGATGGATGGATGAATGGACAGAATTATTAAACTGAGATAATTTGCATCTAATTCTTACATTGGGCCTCATTCATTAATATATGCATGGAAACATTCTTACTCTATGCATAAAATAAGTGGAAACTCGCATGCAAACTCACTGTTGTATTCATGACACATGCGCCCCGGCTGATTTTGTTCTTACCATCGTGAGTTTGTCGATAAATCAGAATCATTCTATATTGACAGGGGCGTGCTCACTATCTGCAATCTGCATACTGCCACACCCCCATTTCTCTATATAAGGAAATATGTTTGCCCAGAGGTGTATCATGGCGGAAACAATGAAGTTGTTTTTGTGTACATATTAAGGCTCAGACACACCAGTATTGGCCCGTTGGACCACAGTGAGAGTCTGTAAAAGTAAAGGCAGTCGGAAACAGCTGATAAACCGTTCATCACTCTCTTAAAACATGTTGGTCTCTGATGTGGTGTGAAGGCACAGACTGTAATATCTTGATTACACCTGCTTGGAGGTAAATCAGAATCATTTATATACCCTGCATACCAGAGGCAATTTCTCTAAGACTGCAAGGGAAGCTCAGCTTCCCCTAAAATGTCAAAAATTAAATGGTCAAATATGTATGGTTGTGTTAACATTTCATTGACTACAAATGCGTTAAAACACGTTCATCTCGAAGACGAGTTATTTCAGAATCAGCTACTTATGGATGTTGTTAACTTCTCATACATTCCCGTAGTGCAGTTTTCTGTCTATGGTCAATGCATTTGCCCGTAGAAGCTGAGCGTCCATGCACTTCATTGGGACTGCATGGAACAGTTTTTTTCACTGCCTCGAAACTCGACGGTCATTAGATAAATGCCTCGATTTTGTCCCGCCCCCGGACGCTCAGCATCTCTGGGGGTGAATGGAGCTGTGGGCAGGCCTCGGCTGGGCTGGACGCTGAGCTTCCGCATGATGATTGGAGGATCAGTCGAAAGGCTGAATCCCGTTTTGATTGACAGCTATTTTGAGATATACACTGTCACTTGACAGCTCAGCTCAATCCCATCGCGGATTTTGCAGGTGAAGTCGAAAGACAAACTGAAACCCATTTGTTGGTATTTGCTTGGCGAAATTACTTTCATTCATTTACATTTCTTACACTGTAAATAAAACACACTCATAGTATTTCCTTGTTTCAGTTTAACATAATTTCAACATTTCCTTGCTGGAGTTTAATATCGTTTCATTAGATCGTTCAATCAGTCATACTGTATGACTGATTGAACGAAGGGCAGAATTTACGTATAAATAAATTGACAAATTTTATGATGTAAGCCGACAATGAGCTTCCCCTCTTTGAAAGACCAGCAGCCGCCACTGCTGCATACCTATAAACAAGCTACCAATTAATTAGTCCACTATAAACAAACATATGCAGAATTTCTATTTAAAAAAAATGGGACTGTCTGTTTTCATAGTTAGTGGTTAGTATTTTTTAATTAATAATCAATGAGGCTGAAAGGGTGTCATTTTCATAGTTATTTAATACATTTGACCAATGCATTAGTAAATGTGTAGTTTATATATATATATGTATATATCATCTATTAAGCCTTTTAAGTAATTACAGTTTAAATATGTTATGTGTTTAGTCAAAAGTTGTGTGTTTGCATTTTCTGAGACAGCCGGGCCTTGTGCGTACATATGGTCTAAGGCAGGTAAGAAAATATTGATGAATCCTAGGTTTGTACTAAAACATTTTTATGCACAGTTTAAGCACAGATTTGTGCGTAAACACTGTTTCTGAATAAGGCCCATTGTGTTTTAGTTTCTGTCCAACAGGATGGCATGGTAAATAGCATCTTGATGCCATTCTGCAAGCATTGGTTCTCACAAATGGTGGTAACAGCCTGTCACTTGCAACTCTTTTTCATTGTGCTCATATTATTTCTTCATACTATTCCTCCCTGCAATATTTTCAACTGATGCACTTAGAAAATAGCACTATAAATGTGCATATTTTGCAGTGTAGCCCAATACTTACTGGACAATAGCATCAGTAACAAAGTACTGCAAACCTTACAGCCAGATGCTTGCACGTGCAAATGTGCATATTGATCAGCCCCAAAAAAGTTAAAGCCAGAATCTAAGCCCCTTGAGGGAGGTATTGATACTAAACCTCAGGTATCATGCAGAGACACGTATCGAAACCCAGCCCAGGTGGAACAAATAACAGCTTTAGTAAAAGCTACAAAAGTATGATACACTGGAGCTGCAGTTCATGTTCTGTGCTATTTGGTCAGCAGATTAGTTTTAAATATCACAGGGAGAAATAGTACAAACAAAGAGATCTGAAAAGAGCTTCAGCACACAGGCTTGAACTGTGGTTTGTGACTGGCACGCCTCCAACATGTCATTAAGGTAAACTACTTTCACAGTTGCTCATGGCATGACTTGAAGCACCCCCACCCCCCCGATACATTGTGTTGACTTCCCTTTTCAAGGAAAGGTTAACATAATAACTTACTGATGACTTTGCCCAATGTCAAGGATCTGATTAAGATCAGCTCTGCATCAGATGACAGCGTGTACTTTCTGTGGACGTCCTGGTCGATCTGGTGGAGTGTACAATAATCAGAGGAAAAGTCAGTTACAAGAAGCTTAAACCAAGAGAGCAGCAGCAGCACATTGCCTTACATAATAAATTGTGTTTGTGACTGCTTCAAACAAAGCACTATCAGCCTATAATTAGCTTTTAAGTGCTTTAGACCTTCCACTTCTGCACTGTCATGCTGACTCAGATGCTCAGCTAGATACAGATCTATCGCCCAACTGTAGATCTGGGATGCATAGAACCAAAGATAATTGTACTCATTTTTATATGCTTGTCAAAAGGACCATGGTCTGTTTGAGTTCTTTAAATCACTGCAGCCTTCTTCATTAGCGTCTTGTTGAGCTGCCAAGTCTGTAATGCCTGTGGTGGTAACATTTATAGATGAGGTCTTTGCTGACTTCTTTGCAGATTAAATGGAAAATGTATTTCTTAATTTCATTATTTTGTGTCAGATCTCATACTCACATTGCTCCTGTAGGTGTTTGGCTCACTGTTGTGTTTGTTTGTGTTAATGTTTTTGCGATGACATGTTGTGTCATGTTAGACTATTTAGATAGAGGTTTTGAGCATTGGAGTTCTTTGTTGTAAGAGACGCAATGTAATTGCATTGTAGACCTTTTTTAATATTGTGGAGGCACTTATATTTGGTAAGTGGTTGTAATTTTACTTTAAATGGTATTCTTTTTTTCATGACAGGGGTACTACTCTTTACTCGATATACTCAAATTGTTTTGACTCAATATGTTTAAATGGCTTGCTCAAGACTGACCCCTAAACAAGCAATGATCCAAAGACAAGTCAGAAGTGGGGTCGGCTGTTTGAATCCAATGTATTAACCAGACCAATCAACAAAAGGAAAAGATAGCTGGAGGTTATTTCCTCGTCTGTTTGGTATCATGTTAACTTGCTGTGAACCACAGTGGGAGAAGAAAATGCAAAATAACCATCACGCTTGTTGTTTGGATTAATTATTCTACACAGTTTGACAATGAGTTTTCCACAAGGAGGACTGTCCACAGCTTTCCCAACCTGTCAGTAACTGTGTCCCGATGGAGGTAGCCCTGTGTTTAAAGGCCATAATCGTCACAGCCTCTGAGGGACTTTCACAACTGTAGTTGGGTTCATCTGGTCCCCACCAGGGGGAAAAAATGATACATTGTTGCATTTCAGTTCTGGTCCAGTTCCTGTTCACAATGACAAGTAACTCACTTTGTGTACTTATGTTATTTTGCGTCATTAAGAGCTCACAGAAACACAACATATTGTAAGCATTATTCGTAGGCTATTATTACACTGCAAATTGTAGAAACAGGATGAAAAGGAGCTTTGAGCACAAACTTTAGTGTGCAGGTCTGTCTGTAGAGAACACCTCACCTGACAGTATCTGATCAACACTTCAACATATTGTTGATCCACTAGTGTCATCGAATCTGACAGGATGTGAATTTTTGTACACTGAAACTACAGCTATTACAATTTGTGTGGTAGCTACTATGGTCACTAACCGCTTTTATTCCTTCCGGCACATGGTGTCATACCACACCAGGAATGTTTCAGAAGTGGAGTGTCTTGCCTAACCAATTTTGTTCACTTGCAGATTACATTTCTTGGTCATGGTTTCTTGATTTTTGTGCTTTTACCAAAAGCCAGGTTGGGTCATTATTTTGAAATGTAGTCAATATCTGAATACAAATTACATGGCAGTTTTTGCCATTAGTAACACTCCATTGGATTACAAATATATATATGTATATATATATACATATATATATTTACATAATCTAGTCTGAATACTTTTGGATACTTCAAAATCAAACACTGAAAATATTGTACCTTGTACTATTATCCTTAACTTAAACTGCACTGGTACAATTTGGACTTTTCATTACAATGTCCAAATTATGCCACTGTGGTTGAAGTCAAGGAAAATATTCATGACACAGTTACAATGGTCATGTGACAGCCAATGTAAAAAACAACCACATATGACAGTTCAATGTACTGTTAACACATAAAGCTAAATAGTTCGAAATGTATCCCCTCAACTGTATACTTCAGAGGAATATATTGCACCAATACCTTTATCTGAAAGAGACATGTTACTGGTTATGTAGCTGATTCAGATTTTTTTACAGCCAAAATGTAACAATTAAAATATGGTGCATTATCATTTATTACACTACCCAGCATTACATAAGAATTAAAATCTCTTCCTTGAAAAGACTTTAAGTAAATTTAAATATATTGTGCTAATAATACCTCTCCTGACTGCAGGACTTTGATTTTAACTTTTGCTGTGTGCTATTAAAGGTTTTACTTAACAACAAAATTTTGAGTACTTCTTTTACAGCCTGCCAACATTCCCAGTTGCAGAGAGGGTGAAAATAAAGTAAGGCATTTTTCCTGGGGCCCCAGTAAAAATCACTAAGTGTATCCCTGATGGTAATAATAATAAAATCACAGCGGAGACCTGCTGCATGTAAGGAGAGACACAGAGCGATGCGCCTTGTATTTATAAAGAAGATCATCCATCTGACTAAAACTAAACCCAAAAACAAAGCACTCTGTAGAAGCTCTAAAAAAGTCACTTCCCATTGCTGAACATTTGACTGTTTGTTAATTCAGACACTTTGGTGCTGTGAGGAAAAGCTCTGCTGTTTGGCTGTCTCTCTCACTCTGCAGTGCTGTCGGTCTGTTGCAATCTTTTGATCAGCTGTATGATCAGCAAAATGTGTTATTTGTTTTAATTAGGCCTACTTGTTTTGTCAGTTGCTGAAAATAGTAGGCTAAGGTTATGTAAGCTGCTGGTGGAAAAAAGTTTTCGGACAACCTATGCATTTGTGAAATATTGCAGTAAGAATCACTCTTAGGTCTTCAAGTGCAATTTCTTTTAGTACTGTCACAGACAAATTACTGAACAAACCCTAAAAAAGCCATTAAAAACTTAAAATTGATTGGTTCCATAAAAATACATAAAAAATTTTGAGTATTGGGTCATTTTGGTATCAGTGATCCACTAATGAAGGTCGTGCTTTTTATTAAAAGACACAATTTTTGTTGCCGTGCTTCGTGTCTATATAAAGCCAGCACATTTGAAAGTTCTTCAGAGACAGAAATGGCTAAAACAAGGAACCTAACGCAGGAAACATGCCTGAAGATACAGATTCTCAGCCAGGAAGGGTACAGCTGCCACCAGATAGCCAGGAAGTGCAGATGCAGTCCTTCAGCAGTTGGATACACTCTGCAGAAATACAGACGAACCAACAGCTTGGAAGACAAACTAAGATCTGGGCATCCAAGGGTTTCTTCAGCAAGAAATGACCGCATCCTGATCCGCATGTGCAGGGAAAACTGCCGAATGACATCACAGGAGCTTCAGCAGCAGTAGTCAAATCAAACTGGTGTCCAGTGTTCCACCCGCACTGTATGTGGCCGACTTTTAGATCATGGCTTAAGGTCCTACAAGGCTGTCAAGAAGCCCCTGATCAATGACAGACAGAGGTTAGCCCGGCGTCATTGGGCCCAAGCACACAAGAACTGGACAGCCAGGAATTGGAAGAAGATTCTGTGGTCAGATGAGTCCAGTTTCCAGCTTTATCTTCCTCCTGCTAATGTGAGGGTACGCAGAAGGCCAGGCGAAGCATTATCTGCAGCATGTACAGTTCCCACTGTCAAGCATGGTGGAGGCAGTATCATGGTTTGGGGATGCATGAGTGCTGCTGGTGTTGATCATTTCACTGTCTGTGATGGCACATTGAACTCTGCCAAGTATTGTGCCATTTTGAAACCCACATGCTCCCTTCTGCACGTGCACTGTTCTGTCGAGGTCAAAACTGGATGTTTCAACAAGATAATGCCCCTTGCCACACATCCAGGCCCAGTAGAACTTGGCTGCAGGAGCATAGTATCCAGGTCTTAGAGTGGCCAGCTCAATCCCCGGACATGAGCCCTATTGAAAATCTGTGGTGGATTATCAAAAGGTCTGTTTCAAAGCGTAAACCAAAGAATTTAGAAGAATTAAAAGCAGTAATTCAAGAAGAATGGCACAAGATTACCCCTCAACAGTGTGAAAGGCTCGTGGAGAACATGCCAGCCAGGATTAGAGCTCTACTGCGTGGTAATGGCAGGACTACTGAATATTAATTTGATGATGTGATGGTTTATTTTTTGTTCAGTTTTGAACACATTCTCTGTTATTTGTTGACTTTGATACCGACAATGTTGAGAACTGACATATTGAAACTGTTAAGGATTTAGTTTTGTTAGTTTTTCTTGTAAACAATGAACAAAAAAATATAATGTGTATTTGTTTGTGTCTGTCTATGCAGCCACACCTTTTGAAACACAAAAAAGATTTTTCCACAAACATTTCATGATAATATTTGAGATTGTGTAAAATTTTAAGGGTGTCCGAAAACTTTTTTCCACCACTGTGTAATTATCTGATATCAGGAACTCTCTGATTATGTTTATTTTTAAAGAAATAAAAGTGGGGTAGCCAAATCATAACTCTGCTCCCCCTAACTGAATAATGGGGATGCATTTGCACAACTCGCTCCATTACTCAGATGCATATGGCCAGCTTTTCATTACGTTATTGCTGTGCTGATATGGTAGTATCCTCTTCAGACCAACTGACAGACACAGGACCCTGGGGGTATTCCATCAAACCAGCTAACCGCAAATCCCGGCTAACTTGATAAGCCGCGCTAGTTTTAGAGAGAGTTCGGTTCCATGACTCTCGCTAACAGGAACCTCAGCTGAGTTACTGGGGTAAAATATGCTCCTGAACTAACCTGCTCCGTGGCAGGTTAACTATCAGGCTTAATGATTCAGTGTTACAAAGAATATGTACCTGTAGTAAACAGAGTCTCAGACAAACAGTTCCTCACACTTTTCGCTTGGTTATCCGTGTTGTCCGAAAACGAAGTTAACAACTTCAGCAAAAATGAATTCACCGCACACTTTTGGTTAGTTTTGTCGAATTCAAGTATCGTTGTCGTGATGATATCTTGAAATATTAAAATTCTTCTCCTGTGTAAGTAAAATTACCGGTAGCAGGGTGGTGTCGTCCCCCGACTAACATGCGGGCATCTGGGATTCGAATCCATATTATGGCATCATTCACTTCATCAAATTATGGAAACTCTGTTGCAGCGATTATTTTGATGTTTTCACCAACAGCCTATAGCTTCCAATTGTCACACATTACACGTATGTGAAATGTAATGCCATTTAGCCGACAATTATTCATCATAGCTTTGTAGCCTACAGAACTTTTAACATCAGCTAGGCCTAACATTAACACTTGTCCATATGATTGGAGTAACACCTGCACAGCCGTGCGTTTAACATTGTTGACACCACTCCTGTGCAGAGATAACACAATTTGGCATATTAGTTGGTGCAAAGTACACTACACATTTAAAAAAAAATTGTAAACCAAATAAAATTTCCTTGCAGAATTTAATTTCCATTAAGTAATACTGTGCAGGTATTGAGCCTCAAACACGGGTCTCCCACATTAAAGCTGGGGTTGGTAATCTTGTTCAGAAGCACGTTCTGTTATACTGGGTGAAATGGTCTTTATATTGTCAAAGGAATCAATACACTATGTCTTTAGAAAAAGGAGCGGAAAAAATCAGACCTCTGTGGCAGCTGCAGGACTGAGAAAACTTCGACCAATCAGCGCACTTCGGTCCGAAGGGCAAAATCCAATCAGATTCCTTCAGGTCAAGTTCTGCACCCGCCCCCCCGCCCCTACCCACTGCGCGCGTTCACGGTGCTCTCGTCCTCGTGTGCCGCTGTTGCCGGAAAGCTCAGCACACTTCTTGCTGCGGCTCTACTGAGTTACAGAAGAACATTAATTTTTGAGCAATGGCGGAGCAAATACAGCCCACAGTACCAATTCCACGGTTACTTGTGACGGCTGCTCCACAGAAAAAGCCAAGGAAGAGAAAGCCGGAGGATGAGAAGGCTGCAAATAAAAAAGCTTTGGATAAAGCCAGAGGGCAAACAAGAGTAAACATTGGTGTAGCTTTTCAGCGGTGGAGACAACTGAGGGATCTGAAGGGGCTGAAAAGTGATGCCGAGGTCGCTCTCTTTCTGTTGGACAGGTAATTATTTGTTTTGCTTCGGGGACGATTTGTTGTTTTCATGAAATATGTAACTTTTGCTAACGTAGCCACTTTGGTAGCTTGTATTAGCCTAATGCTAATATTAGCTTCTCTATGAGTTTTAAAACGGATCCGTGACGCTAGTATTGAATAGATTATAGTGCATTACATTTGTAAGATATTACTCTATCGTAGTCGTCAGTGTCTGCATTATTATTGTGATTAAAAAAGACGTACATATATTGGCAGAGGCCTAGGTGAGTTTTCTTACAATATTGTAGTTTGATGAAGAAGTTCCATCATAGTTATGTACCCAAAAAATGGGAAAAGCTCTAAGTATTCTTATTCATTGATTGTCTCAAAAAAAATTATTGATTATTGTCAGATGTGTAACTGTGATATTCTTCCTAAAGGCAAATCACTACCAAAGGAGTAGATCACCACAGCTGACAAACACCAAAGATGACTGATCCTCCTCATATCATCGCCTGACCCGTCTGCCTTCCCTTGAAACACCTTTTACATGAAAGCACCTTTTCCCATATGTGGACTCATATTGACAATGTACATATTTATGCAACAATAAAAGGGTTGTACAAAGTGTGTTGTAGTTATTCTGCCGTAATCACATATTTTTAATGTGGTGGTGAGAAAACGTATTTCTTGTTTTCCAGAAATAGTGAAATGAAAGGCATTCATCATTTTCAAATTTTTAATGAAAAATCACAAAATATAGAAAATCAAACAAGCAAATATAAATAAAAGTAAAAATATAAACAACTTTGTTATTTATATAATGTAAACCTTAGTGCGGATTTTAAAAAGGAATCGGTAAAGTACAATACAGTATAAATGGCAGGGCTTCAGTGTAGATCTTATGGTGTGTTAGACTCTACTGGGGACAAAACCTTTATACTGTCCATGGGGATCTGGATAGCGGTCTCTTATTTTCCAGACATAGCAACTAGGGATTACTACTCTGTGCCCAGCACCCAGTGCCCCATATTGCCACACAACATATTGACGGTATGCTGCATGGCGGAACTGTTTGTTGCTCTCCCCGGGGTCTGGAAGATCTTCCTCAGCCCGGGCATCATTCCATATCCTGCGAGCCAATCGCAAGACCCCTTCCTGTAGAATGTAGAGTTCCAGGTGAGGCAGCATGGAAATGCAGGAAGCAGGTTGTTGCCCACAGCACTTTTTTTCCAGATCTGTGGGCATCTCACGGCACTTCCTGCACACACACCAAATAAGGAAACCTGGAGCTGGGGGGCCTGGTGGAGGAGCATCTCCTGATGCTGACATCTGCAGGATATTAAACATGAGGCTTGGGTCCCTTGTCAGGCAGATCTGAAGCAACTGATGGGATTCTTCCAAGCTCAGTCGTTCAATTCTAGCCTGTAAAAAATGAATGACAAACTCTAAATGTTGTGTTCACAGTAAATGGCAGGTCATTGTTTACAATTCTTGATAATGTTGAGATCAGAAAAAAATGATATTTCAGAAAACCTACCTGCTCATCTGCAATTCTTTGAGCTTGCAGATTCTCCACTCGTCGAATATCCTCATCTTGTAAAAGCTCTCCAGTCGCAGTCCGGCATGCTCCACGTCCTTGACCTCGAGTTCCTCGGCCTCTGCCCCTTGCACTCCCCCTAGCACGGCCTCCCCTGGCTCTAGCATGACCGTGTCCCCTTGGAGCTGAAGACGTGCTCGGTTGCGGACTGTAGCTCGGGTCTGGACTGTAGCTCGGGTCTGAGCCAGTGCTCTCATCGTGTAAACTCTAACAAGCAAACAACAGAGATATCGTTAGCCTAACAGCATAGCTGGCAAACTAATTTTTATAGCCAAATCTGCATAACTGTCAGTGCAAAACTGAGTTACCGGTAGGCAGATATGCTATGTGACTAATAAAAACACAAAATACACGTTTGTCAGGAAAAACACGTAACAATTAATACAATGTATTTTAGCTGATGCTTCTGAATCCAGGCGGATCTTTAGGGAGATTCAGCAGATTCAGACCTGGGTCTACACAGACTGCTATGCTATAAAAACAAACAAAGACACAATAATAATAATAGTAATAACATTGTTTACTTACAGATAAATGAGTCTGTTTGGTTGTTTCCAAAATAATCCGAAATAGCTAGCTCACAGGTTAGCTCGCCGGTTCTCTTCTCCTCTCTGACGATTCTCATTTCGTACTGTGCGCGTGCCAGTGTGTGGGGGCGTGGCTTTGAGGGACACACTGACAGGAGGGGGAGGAGGGGGATGGAATTTAGAGGAGGCAGGAGGAGGTGCTATTTTCAAATCTTGCTAGCTCTCTTGCTAGCTTTCCAACATTACCAACCCCAGCTTTAATGACGGTGGCAATTCCTCTCCGCTGCTGACAAGTCATACTGTATATGAGCAACAAAGTCTAAACATAAGACATTAAACATTGATGTAAAAGTTAATTTATGCATTTAAGTGGTCAGCAATCTTCTGCCACGCCATATCTCTTGCCTTGACAACAGCAACAGTATTTCCTTTTCTGGTAACTGCGTTTCTATACTCTTCGTAAAGCTCCACAAGGAGCTTTTGCTCCACGCTGTTGAAGAAATCAGCCCTAGTTTTCTTGTCTTTTTTCGACATGATCGCGTTTTCGACAATCGCATATTCTGGGCTTCTCATGCACCACGTGCGCGCGCCTAATGCAAGACTTGATAAGCCTGGCTGAAGTTAACGCTAATGAGGCGCGGCTAAAATGTGTTAGTGGAACGGCTTCAGCCTGAGGTGGAAGCTGACGCTAATTCAAACGAGGCTTAATCACTTAAGCGCCGCTATCATTAGCGACTTTGATGGAATACACCCCCTGTTTGGGACACTCTCTGGATGAGGCAAAGTTAACGTGGCTGTGTGCTGCTCTTTCTAGGAGGTAAAATACCAAAACTAAATGAAAACACTCATGATCAGGCATAGTATGGGATCATCCCATATTGAAAAATTAAAAGTATTGCCCCTTACTGAATCAATTCAAGACACAATTTGTCCAAGTTTTCGTGCACTGAACTGTTGGAATGAGGATAATGCGATCAGTATCAAAAACTGGTAGGGACAGTTCTGTCCTCCAGTATCAGTAAGGGGGTGTCCCTACTGTCCATTTGTAAATGTACGCCCTAGCATACAGATTTCATGTCAGTTTTATGCAAGTACGTGGCAACTAAATACCAACACTGACTAGCAATATGACATGGTCTCTGACAAAAAAAATTAAATCCATTCAGCAGTGGAACCAGTTGCAGAATGTTTACATATTAGCACAGGTCATAGAAGCCTGGAGAGTTCAATGCAAATCAACATGCATGACTTGCATTGCTTACCTGCACATAAAGATATTTGCCCTCACGGTGGATTCTGATTCGGTGGAGTTGTCCATCTGCAAGGCTGCTGAGGATGGGACTGAACACATCTGGGCTCCTGTGCGTCTGCAGGTGATACCAGATCTGCAGATTTCCTACACACAAAACCACACACACAGCATGGAAAGATGTGGTTGGCCATGACACAGAGCCTGAAATACACATCTGAGTGCTCTGGATGGTTTCAGTTTGTGTTGTTGAATGTGACTGTCGCTAACACCTGAGACAAGGCTGCTGCACTTCAAAAGAAAAAAAAATTCTACTGAACACTTTATATTAACCTAAACAAAGAAAAACTCTGTACTGTCAGCAATGCTGAATTAATACACATGAAATCAATACAGTGTACTGTGAAATATCAGGTGTGAATACCATTATGAGCCAGGATGACAGCAATGTACTGCTGGTTGAAGGTGCTGACAGTCAGCAGCATAGCCGGGCTCTGGGAGGTGATGAAGCTGAAGGCTATGTCCTCTCTGGCCCTGCTGCTGCTTTCTCTGGAAACACTGGGGGCCTGCAAGCTTCTGTTCTGCATCACCGAAAAGGGCTCCTGGAAGGTAAAGGTCACTGAGGACTCTCTGTCGAAGGACATGGACACCTCTGCGCTCAAATAGGAGAGGAGATAAATCAAAGACAGACATAGCTCATTATTAATCACAGTGACACACTTAAGTCCAGCTAGCCTCCCCTTGAAGTTGCAGTGTTTATTACACTATGCAATACAGGTTGGGTTGGACAGAACTGATGAACATGTTGATCAAGATGGTTCTGTTCTTGAAGTCTTACCAGTAGTGGAGCTAAAAACACAAGGTGTGCACCAGAGGAAAGGTCATAAGGTCATTAAGTTGTAAAGGGTTCATCCTCTGGAGAGCAGGATTGGGATCAGAACATTTCTTGACAACATGGCCACTATTGGGACATTTCTTGTGTACATTTGAAATTTTGGCTAAATCATGACACCAAATAAGATAAAGAGGTCACCAAACTGTTAAGATTCATCCTCTAGGAACCATGAGTATTCTTATTACATTTACTGTAAATGACCTCATTAGTTTTCAAGAAACCCTGGCATAAAATCAGCAAAAATTCTGATTAAATTAGTAATGATCTCATTTAAGAAGAAGTAAAATAAGTGTGAATTTGATCAGATTTTACACCAACTTTCATGACTTGAGATTTTTTTTTTTTTTTTACTTGATGCTATATATATGTTTTTGGTAACAAAAAAGTGCCAAGGTTTAGGAAAAACATATCTATTTATAGAATTAACAGCAGACCAAAATCATCACCAATGCAGACAATATATGGTTAGTTGTTGATGTTCTCATCTGGAGAGTTAGCACAAAGAGTTTGTTTACTCACCTGTCTGACCAACCCTGTCCCCTAGAAAATACATTTATATACAGCAAATACATTTTGAAGGAAATGTAATGCAGAGCAAATTCCATTCAGGGGAAATGTTGTTAATGAACACACCTGGCAAGTTGCAAAAATGTTAACATTTAATTAAGCCAAAAATTAAACACCAAAATGTTTACTTAGATGTATATCAGTTTTTTTTCTCCAAATAAGCAATCTTGCAATTCACTATCTAGTTGTAGTGACTAATGCATTATTTTTATTTACTATTTTTATTTATGTAGTATTACCTTGGTTATTAACATTTGACAAAAATTATTATCTTTTCCTAACCTTAACCAAAGTGCTGTTGTTGCCTAACCCTTAGACTGGAGTCTGGACACAAACAGGAAGTTCTGGTGTCAAGGTCCTGCACTTTGTACACTCCATATCTGCCTTTATGTACATGGTACATTAATGTAGTATTTAGTTACCTGAATACCATGTTGTCTCTAAAGATTACAGGTGTCACATTGCTACAACAATGTAAATAAGACAGGAGTTTCATTCAAACATAAACAACATTTTTTGAGAACAGGGTTGGTCTAAACATCACTCTGTGCAGCGGTATTTGGAGAAATGAGAGCAGGCTGGTAGGCTTTACCAGCTCACCAGCCATCTGAACAAATACTGTTCTATGCTCATTTTGTGGTCTTACCCATTTTACATGTAGGTTAAAGCATGTTCTTCAACACTAGTTTTTAGATTGTATTTGAAGATGATTATTACTTGTGTATACTGTACTATCAAACTACACTGATTAGTGGCTCTCACCTTCTTTACAGGTGGGTCCTCCGTAGGCTGACTGTGAACAGTCGCAGGTGTAGCCACTGCTCTTCTCAATACACTTCCCTCTGTTGTGACAGAGGCTGAAGCTGGTGCAGTAACCAGGACAACCAGAGCTCACCCCTGTCACCATTTTGGCCTTCTCCTCCAGGTTGTAGGTCATACCGTTGATGGTCAGAGTCCTGAGGCAGCCAAGGAAGCCCCCCTGCTGAGACGCTGTTCCCCCTGGGACAACCATCACACACTGTTCACTGCACGACACAGCTTCACCCACCACTTTGTAATTACATCCTATCCATACAGATTTAAAATTCCTTTAAGTATTTCTGGAAGCACTTGCCTCATTAAGAGTATAATGTTATGGACTAATCTGGTTAAAGTTTTAAGTTAATTAAGATATTGTAATATAGTCATTCCACACTGCTTTATATTTAATCCCTTTACTTTTGAATTTAAAGTGCAGTAAAGATTAACTTCTGTGACTCTTTATTTATCAGATAATTAAATACAGTTTTACATGTAGTATGTTTATATGCACTTAAGTAACCAGGCTACTCAGAGAAACTAGCTTACACAGGTAACTGAGGAACATGTTTACATGCAGTGTGTGGCCTGGTTACTGTCACTCCCTGTATACATGCAGCAGCTCAGTAATCTGATATCTTCCCTACTTCTGACTGTATTAGTAGATTTTTTTAGTGTGAGAGCTGGCAACATCTTTTACAGTATTGTTCTCTTTGATCTTTCTTCTTCTTCTTGAGGGGAGTGAGAGAAGAGCTGAGCGCATTTTGAGGGTTTTTTTCTACTCATGTACTTTTTGTCTTCGTTTTTTTGTATATAGTTTAATGTAGTTGTTTGGTGTTGTGTTTGCTTCGTTTTAGTTACTTTTTGTATTTAGTGCATGCGTACCGGCCAGCTTGTTGTCTAGCACAGGGTGAAGGTTGGCAACAGCACTCGGTGCAGTGTGGAGGAGGTCGCGCTTTGCAAGATTTGACTCCAACCAGTACTTTTTACCACTTGAAAAATGAGTAAAGGGACATTATAATGTAAAAATCAGCTTATTTTGCTTGCCAAAAACTGATTCATGCCTCTGGTATTGTATGTAGAGGGATATTGTGCCCCAAAATGACTTCATATAACACAGCAGAGTGAGATTTGCGAGATTTGACTCCAACCAGTACTTTTTACCACTTGAAAAATGAGTAAAGGGACATTACAATGTAAAAATTGAGCATAGCGTTAGTTCAGGCAGGACACGGTGTCAAGCTCAGCTCACATCCCAGCTACATCAGCTGATCTCAAACAGCCAATCAACTGACGCAGCAGCTCATCCATGGAAGGCAGTCAGCTGATAGATCACATGATTCCTTTCTATGCAACCAATTGGTGAATCTCATTCAGGATGCCCTATTTAAACTGCTCTGGCCTGCCTACTGTTGCTGCTTCCTCTGCAAGCTGCTTTGCAACCCACCTCCACCCCAGCTCCTCCTTTTCATGCTGTGTCTGACTTATCAATGTAATTTTTGTTTGTCATTGATGTTGCTCTGTTCTGTTCCCGGGGGGTCTTTGCTGCTGCTCTCCCTGCCTTAGGCTTTCCATGTAGGCGCATGGAAGGGCAGGGAGGTTTGTCTCTCTGCCTCAGGCTTTCCTCATTTGCACATGGAAGGGTAGAGAGGTGTGCTCTCTCTGCCTTATGACTTTCACACAGGCGTGTGGAAGGCTTTCCACGTAGGCGTGCAGAAGGGCGGAGAGGTGTGCTCTCTCTGCCTTATGCTTTCCACGTAGGCGCGTGGAAGAGCCTTCTGCATAGGCTTTAAGAGAGGCAGAGGGGCCCCGGAACAGAGCCATACCGCCAAATATAATACTGCAAATGGAAATAAAGTTTTCTTTGACAAAAGTGTCCCTGACTGAAATCAGTTTATTTTGCTTGCTTGAGGCATGAATCAGTTTTTGGCAAGCAGAATAAGCTGATTTTTACATTGTAATGTCTCTTTGCTCATTTTTCAAACCGTACAAAGCACTGTTTGGGGTCCAATTACTCTGTTGAGGGATATAATGTAATTTTGGTGCAGAAAAAAAGAAGCTCCCTCGGTGACAAATATCTTCATTAGCGCAAATACAAGCCAGATTTAAATCACCAACTAGCCTATTCAACAGCGATATAAGGCAACTGGATGTACAGGAGGCTATCAAACGCAAACACAAATAAACATCATTAGATGATCATAAACAAACTGGCTGTTTGAGCCCGATGAAGCCTGCCGCAGAGCCACGGAAGCTGCGCCTTTCAACTATAACAGACTGTGTGCGCTCCCGCGGACCGGAAATCAGTTTCTGGCAAAAATCAACTTGTCCAACGTTCCCCCGTTGCTCAGCGTTTAGGTAAAGTTGGCAAGAGATTGGCAGATTCGCTGTTCGCAGTTCAATAAATCATCGCTGAAAAGATCTTTGAGATACATATCACGGTCCTATGCAACCTTAGTAACACAGAGAAGCTACTACAACCCTGTTTTCATGCAAATGAATGATCTTTCGTGATCGTTGGATGGCATGGCTTCCTATGTGCAGCCAGGTAGGGAACCCGAGCTTAGGGACCATCTGCAAATTGCAAAGCGGAAAACGGCTACATTGATAACAGTCAATAACTTTCCTTTTACCAAATGAAAGGCCACCAAACTTAAGTCACACACCCATGACCACCCCCCAGTTACCATGCCACTCTCGTGGGCATTGACCCAGAGGCAGTATGTTACCACATGATGTCAGTATGTTTTGCATGTTTATAATAGGGGTGGTTTGCTTGTTTACAGGGGAAAATATCTTCTGAATATTGCAATATACACAGAAATGTTATGCCCTTTGTAGGAAATAAATTCCAGTAATTTAATGGGTATCAACCCTATTCAATATGGTACCACCAAAAATGCTTCTTTCCAAAAAAGTCAAATAGGTTCAAGTTCAAGGTTTATTTTGTCATATGTAAGAATACAAAATACAATGTATAAATACAATGAAATTCATTGTGCTTCGAGCACTCTCCGCCTAAGACACAAGACACATTTAGGTAAACAAAAAAAACAAGTGACAGTGCATAGTGCAAGGTAAGTCAGCTGTTCAGCAACCTGACTGCCTGGGGAAAGAAACTGTTACGGAGACGGGTGGTATGTGATTTGATTGATTTGATTTTTTGGAAGGCAGTAGTTGGAACAGTATATGAGCGGGATGGCTGGTGTCTTTAATGATGTTGTGGACCTTTTTCTTATAGCAAGTGGTGTAGATGTTATGGAGGTTTGGTAATTCTATGCTTATGATTTTAGCTGCTGTCTTTACAGTCCTCTGCAGCCATTTACAATCCTGAGCAGTCAGGTTGCCGTACCATACTGTGATACAGTAAGCAATAGGTCCTCCATTCTTGTGTGTAGTAACACCATATTTGCGTCATGCATGAATGGATGGTCCATGGTACTACTACAGCCACTACATTCAGATATATTTACTTTGTGTAATTTTAGCAAATTTTTATTTCCAATAAAATTTAATTGCTCCAAATGGGCAAATTTTTATCTCTGAAAAAATTCAATAGCTCTACCATTCTTGCATGTAATGACACCAAACTCACATCATGCATGTATGGTCTGTCCCTAGTCCTACTACAACCATTAGTTTCAGGAAATTTGACTTTATGTATATTTGGGCAAATTTTTATTTCTGAAAATTTCAATAGCTCTACCATTCTTGCATGTAATGACACCAAATTTGCTTCATGCATCAATGGTCTGTCCATGGTCCTACTACAAACATTAGTTTTGGAAAATTTGACTTAACATATTTTTGGAAAATTTTTATTTCCAATAAAAATCAATAGCACCACCATTCTGGCATGTAGTGACACCATATTCAATTCAAGCATGACTGGTCTGTCCATTGTTCTACTACAAACACTATATTAGTAGTATGATCAGCAGGAGACCATTAACGTGTGAAGTGATTTTGGGGAGACTACACTGCATTGTATTGAAACAATTGAAAAATATTGCTAATAAAAATTCAGCAAACTGATGACAAAGCAAATTCCTCCAAACTGAGTGTTGTAGTATGATCAGCAGGAGACCATTAACGTGTGAAGTGATTTTGGGGAGACTGCACTGCATAGTATGGAAACTATTGAAAAATGTTCCTAATAAAAAATTCAGCAAACTTATGACAAAGCAAATTCCTCCAAACTGAGTGTTGTAGTATGATCAGTAGGAGACCATTCATGTGTGAAGTGATTTTGGGGAGACTACACTGCATAGTATTGTTTGGAAACTATTGAAAAATATTGCTAATAAAAATTCTGCAAAATTATGACAAAGCATATTCCTCCAAAGTCCATTATTGTGTGAAGTAATTTTGGGGAGACTACACTGCATAGTATAGAAACTATTGAAAAATGTACTTAATAAAAAAATTCAGCAAAATTATGACAGAGCATATTCCTCCAAACTGAGTGTTGTAGTATGATCAGCAGGAGACCATTAATGTGTGAAGTGATTTGGGGGAGACTACACTGCATAGCATGGAAACTACTGAAAAATATTGTTAATAAAAATTATGACAAAGTATATTCCTCCAAAGTGAGTGTTCTAGTATGATCAGCAGGAGACCATTAACGTGTGAAGTGACTTTTGGGAGACTACATAGTATGGAAACTATTGAAAAATGTACTTAACAAAAATTCTGCAAAATTATGACAAAGCATATTTCTCCAAAGTGAGTGTTGTAGTATGATTACCAGGAGACCATTAACATGTGAAGTGATTTTGGGGGGACTACACTGCATAGTATTGAAACTATTGAAAAATGTACCTAATAAAAATTCAGCAAAATGATGACAAAGCATATTCCTCTAAAGTGAGTGAGTGTTTTGCAGTTGACCATTAATATGTGAAGTGATTTTGGGGATGCTGCACTGCATAGCATTGCCATTATTGAATAATTTTGTTACATCTCTTTTTGGTGTTGCACTTTGTAGACGGTCCCTACGCACTCGTTCACAGTCGTTGTGCATAGAGATCAATTTTACCTGCCGAGCTCAAAACACGACTTGTTCTGATGAATTTTACGTTGTAGCTGTGAAGTGTAGTTGTTTTCTGCTTTACCATGGTAAGAGCGTGTCATATGTGCTTCAACAACATCTCGTTTATGAGTTATTGACCCGCGAAGTCCGAATCTGTGTCCAACTTTTGTGCAAGTAATTATCACTGCACGGAAAGGTCGTTTTGCCGATCGAAAAAATGCCCTCAGGCTGCAAATCACCGCTTCTGAAACATGTGGTATCTCACTCTTTATGATTTTAAATAATCGTAATGAGGAGTTCAACTATAGATTTCATGTTAAGGTAGACGAGTTTGAATACATGCTCTATGTGACTTCATCTCATATAAAGTGTTTCAACTGCGGTGAAGAAGGGCATCTCATTAAGGCCTGCCCTAACCAAGCTGGAACGCCTGCGCCCGGTGCGGTGCCGCCTGATCCGGCTCCGTCCAACCCAGGAGAGCGGCGCTCCGCCGCCGCGGAGCACGGAGCCGCACAGCAGCTAGCCTCGACCCGGTGCCAACGACCTCGCTGTGGATCGGCCCGGGCCGGTCACCGACGGTTTTGCTGCAGCGGTAGGTCGAGCATTGGCGTCACCGATTGTCGGTGACTCACAGGTGTCTAAGGTGAGCAGTGAGGGACACAGGTGATGGTGATGTTGGTGGTGAGGAGGGAGGAGAGTTAGGTGAGGTGACAGGTGAAGAGAGTGAGGTGACAGGTGAGACAGGTGCGTACATGCAGATGGAACAGGGAGGAGCGTGTGTGTGGGGCGCAGTCAGGTGAAGCAGGTGAGGCAGCAACTCAGGAAGCAAATATGGGAGAAACAGTTGGAGTGAGAGTGAGAGTGATGAAATGATGGAGCAGGTTGCTAAAACAAGAATAACAGGTAAAAGACAGAATAAAAGAAAGAACATAGCAGTCAGAGCAAAAGGCAAACGAGACAGTTAGCCAGAACAGAGAGCACAGACAGTGATGGCTGGCTCTCTGAGAACAACGAAGCACCAACCACCTCTGACAATGTATTATACCCTGCTAAAATTATCAGGACATACTTAAGAAAAACCAAAGGTCTAAGAAAAATAAAACTTGGAAATTTCTTTCCTGATAAAGAACAGTTTTGCACCTCAGCCAGACTCCACATTAAAAGTGGAGAAATAGTCAGTACGGAGAAATACAGACTACAGAAAAAAATGATTGAAGTAGGCAAAACAATATGGAAGTGAGTATGACTAACATCTGTTTCTTATTAACACATTGGCTGTTTTTAGTATAGGTTTTAATCTCTAAATATCTATGAATACTTTTAGAGTTGGGAGTTTGAACCATGGGGCCAGAGACACAAAGAAAGGAGTGTTTTTATACAAAACTGCTAAATTAAAAAGGTTGATGTTTTATTTATTCAAGAAACACACGGTGACACAAGTAATGAAACTGACTGGGTCAGAGAATGGGAAGGAAAAATCTTTTTCAGCCACAGCACCACAGCGAGTGCAGGAGTGGGCCTCCTGTTCTCTGAAGTCTTTAAGTCAGTGTCTGTAGAGGTGGAGCATGTTGTCCAGTGGAGGTGCCTCTTAATCAAAGCTGGCTTTGAGCGTTTTAATGTTGTTTTTATTAACATCTATGCTCCAAACAACGGTGCAGAGAGGAAATGCTTTTTAGAAAAAGTGAATGGTAAATTAAAGGATTTTACGTCATTGAATTATGTTTTTTTAGGTGGGGATTTTAACTGCACAGAGAACGAGTTTTTAGACCGAAACCATGCAGAGCCTCATCCAGTTTCCCAGCATGCTCTGCAGCAGCTGGTCCAGGTGGACGTATGGAGGAGGGTGCACACAAGTTCCAGACAGTATACATGGTCCCACTGTCAAGTAAATAGGATCTCTGTAGCTCGCCTTGACCGATTTTATTGTTTCAAACAACATGTTAATGTTGTTAAAACTTGTAGTATTTTACCTGTTGGATTCACTGATCATTCTATGGTATGATATTTTACACAGAAGCGCCTACTGACATTTCAATTCGGTTTTAGCAGTTGATAGTTATTTTAAAGGTGCTCTTAATTATTTATGGTCTGGTCTTAGGGAAAGGAAGAGTGAGTACAGTAGTCTGAGACAGTGGTGGGACCATGGACAAACACAAATAAAACAGTTACGCCAGCAGCACATGCTCAATGTCACACGAGACATAACCAGATCTATCAGCGATCTGGAGACTGATATCGTGGAACTGCAACACGTGAGTGAGTCCACAGGAAATCGAGGATATATTGAAATCCTCAAAACTAAAAAGATGGCGTTAGCCAACCTGCTGGACAAAAACGTACAAGGTGCGCTGGTCCGGTCCTGCATCCAGAACATCTCAGAGATGGACGCTCCCTCTGGCTTCTTCTTCGGCTTGGAGAGGAAACACAGGCAGAGGAGGCAGATTCACTCGCTGCTGTCGGACACAGGGCAGGAACTCACCGAACCAGGCCAGCTCTTCTCCGGATCTGGCCTGGTTCGGACACAGGGCAGGAACTCACTGAACCAGGCCAGATCCGGAGAAGAGCTGTGGAGTTCTACACCTCACTGTACAAAAGTGAGTACAAAGACAATGAACACTTGTTTGAAGAGTTCTGTGGTGAACTGTCACAAATCCAGAAGGACTTGAATAACCAGTTAGAGCGCCCCTGTCAAAGGAAGAACTGTTTGCCGCTCTCCAGGGCATGCAGGGTGGGAAAGCCCCTGTCATTGATGGCCTAACTGTGGAGTTTTATAAAGCTTTCTGGGACATTATTGCTCATGACCTGCTACAGGTTTTCAACGAAAGCCTGGCCCATGGTTCTGGCCCATGGTTCCCTTCCAGTCTCCTGCAGAGGAGCCGTCATCACCCTCCTGCCAAAGAAGGGAAACCTGCAGGAGATAAAGAACTGGCACCCTGTGTCCCTCCTCTGCACCGAGTACAAGATCCTCTCCAAAGCCCTTGCCAACCGTCTAAGAGGCGCCATGGACCAGGTCATCCACCCGGACCAGACATACTGCGTGCCCGGCAGGTCCATGGTAGACAATGTCTACCTAATTCGGGATGTTTTGGAGGTCTCCAGCTCATTGGGTGTAAGAACAGGCTTGGTTGGTTTGGATCAAGAAAAGGCATTTGACCACGTTGAACATAGCTTCCTCTGGAAAACCATGGAGAAGTCTGGGTTCAATGCTCGTTTCATTGCCAAGATCAAGGTGCTATACAGTGACATTGAGAGTGTGCTGAAGGTAAATGGTGGCTTGTGTGCTCCTTTTAGGGTGCATATAGGGGTCCAACAGGGCTGTGCTTTGTCGGGGATGCTCTATGCACTCTCCCTAGAACCCCTCCTCCAAAAAATAAGACAAAATGTTGAAGGTCTGTTTTTATCTGGTTTTAAAATGAACTTTGTTGTATCTGCCTGATGTTGTTGTCTTGATAAAAAATCTAAGAGATGCCAACACATTAGAGACCATCACGCAAAAGTTCTCTGCTGTGTCGGCTGCGAGGGTGAATTGTGATAAAAGCGAAGGCCTCGCAGTCGGGAAATGCCACAAAGGCATCCCAGTTCTCCCTCAAAACCTAATTTGGAAGAGATGTGTTCTCAAATACCTTGGCATTTATGTAGGCAACGAAAAAATTATCAAGAAAAACTGGGAAAACATAATGGAAAAAATAGTCTCTAAATTGCTAAATTGGAAGTGGCTCCATCACCAAATGTCGTATAGAGGGAGAGTCTTGACTTTAAACAACCCAGTCGTTTCACTGCTGTGGCACCAACTGGCTTGCCTGGACTCACCATCAGGCCTGCTGGCACAAATTCAAGCTAAAATTTCTGGGATCAGCTGCATTGGGTACCACAGTCAGTGTTGTTTTTATCCAGAGAGGAGGGGGGCCAGGGCCTCGTCCACCTGGCCAGCAGAACAGCCACCTTGAGATTACAGTTCGTTTTTAACAGGACCTCCTGACTTAGTGTGGAGGGACATGGCCAGCTGTATTTTCAGACGTGTTAACAGCCTGAGACTGGATGCTGCTCTGTTTTTGACTGATCTTAGATTTTTAAGGTTAAATGGGTTACCAAAATTTTATGAGGGTGTTTTTAAATCCTGTTTGCGCTTTTAGCTAGGAAAGATCCCAAAAGTGTGACTCTCTACACTGGTTGTTAGAAGAACCGTTAATAAATGGAGCTAGACTGGATGTGTGCGGCAACAACATGCCTGGGCTGAGGGGGGTGCTGTGCCGGGAAAACCTGATAATGCTGAAACAGCTGATAGTTTCAGCAGGGCCAGCGCTCGCCGATGCCCGGGCCATGGCCTCAGCGCTGGGTGTGCACTCCGTCCAGCTGGTGCAGAGGAACCCGGAGCTGTGGTGGCAGAAGCTCTCAGCTAAAGGGAAGAACGTCCTTCTGCAGTACGGTGAAGGTGGAGCTGAGCCCGACCCCATGGACGACTTCCCCGAGATCTACCTGACCCCTGACCTCACAGAGTTGTGTAGCCCCCTCCTGATAGACTGTCACAGGAAAAAGGTCAGCCTCAACAACATGAATGGAAAAAAAGTTTACATGGACTGTGTGAAAATCATCCACAGGAAAAACATCTGTAAGCGAGAGCCCACTGTGTGGAAGGAGAGGCTGAAGGGACAGCACCCACAGTGGACTGGCAATCTCCAGAGAAGGATCCTGCATGGAGCCATCGCCACAAACAGTTTTATCTCCGCTTTTTAGTGTTTTAAACAAGTGTCCGTTCTGTGGTTTACCCGAAAACATCTTCCATGGTTTTACTGAGTGCAGCAGGCATTGGGTTTTTTAGTTTTTTAACTGGTGTTTTTAACTTTTTTAACATTGTGGTCTCTGGCCCTGTTTTTATCTGTGGAGTCAAGCCAAACAAATTAGAAAAGTCAAAATGTCAACTAGCTAACTATTTACTAGCAGAAGCAAAGCTAGCAGTCTACTTAACTAGGAGAGATAAGATACAGACCGACTCCACACAAGACCCTGTGGCTGTGTGGAAGATGGGCGTTAAAGCCCGACTGAAGGTAGAGTTTTGCTTCCACAAAGCCACAGGGTCACTAGAAGCCTTCAAAAAACTATGGGGGTACAAAAACATCTTATATAGCATGACAGATGTTGGGGAATTAATATATAAAAATACCCTGACTTAAATAGTACCTGCAATGTTATTGTAAATCTGTATTTATTTCTGCTGCTATAAATGTTTTTCTTCCTGTAAATAACGAATTGTTAGGGTCCGGGCTGCTAAGCAGCCAAGGACCCTATTGTAATCGGAAGAATTCTTTCTTTTTTTCTTTTTTTCTTTCTTTCTTCTTCCGAGGAAATCATACTTCCCATGGGCAAAAACTCACCAAACTTTACAGATATGTCCAACCCCATGCCAGATTTACTCAACTCCAAGGACATAAACGTTTAAATTTAAAAACTTTAAAAATTCCTACCAAACCAACGATACATACTACAATTTTGAAACTTCACCACAATGTAGCCCCAGTACTGCAGAAACTTTTGTCCATTTAGACTCATTACAAATTATGAAGTCCATCACTCTGTTTTTTTCAAAAACTGTAAAACTTATAAAATGTATCTCCTCCCACAGTTTTTGCTCAATTGTCACCAAACTTGCTAGAGAGCACCTCCAGACTGTCCTCCACAAAACTTGTTTCTCAGATTTTTGATCTATCAAAAATTGAGCCTACAGTGCATGAGAACGTTTGACTGTAAACATATACCATACAATTCTTGCTAAATACATTTTCAATCTTCCTGAAAAAAATTGACAATATTTTGGAATCGTGGTTGATGAAGTTTGGCAAATATCAGAATTTTATCTCCAAAACTGAATTTTCTAGAACATTTTGAATTCTGCTCTCATGGGAACAACTGGAGTCAATGTAAAAATGGCACTTTTAAACATCACATTTTCTCTTGTGAAGCAAAACACTTATCATTAAAAACAAATCACCAACATGTCCATGCTGTCTAGATGCAATTTATGTATTGTCAGATTTTTGTTTAGATAATAGAATTTGTAACATTTTGACTATTTTTGAAATCTGCCACATCAACTGCAGCCCAGTCGGTGACTTCCTGAGTCTATCTGAGATGCCACACACCAGTTCTCACTTCCAGACAATTAGCTCAGTGAGTTGGGAGCTGGATCACAGTGCCAAAGACTCTGGGTTCAAGACCCAACAAGGAGGATGAGTATGACACATCAAAACTACAAAGAGTCTTTGAGAAACAAATGTATAACATTTTAGAGTCATGGTAGATGATGTTTGATGAATACATATCAGAATCAATGCAAGAATGGTATTTTAAACAACAGTTATTTACAAGCAAATCAATAATTCTTAAAAACAAAACGTGTTTAGCTCAGTTGGTGGAGCAGCCGCTCCATGAAAGAAAATACAGCCCTCAATGCAGGCAGCTGTGGACTGAATCCTGCGTTGGAAGGCCCTTTCCTGTGTGTCATCCCCCTCTCTGTCTCTCCATTTCCTGACTCTCGTGACGCTCACTTTCCATTAAAGGCAAAAAAGCCCCAAAAATGTATATACATTTTTTTTTTTACCAATATCTCAATGCTGTCTAGATGCAATATGTATATTTTCAGAACTGCAGTCACTTTAAGAGTGGTATTTTTAAATCAGATTTTCTCTTGTGAAGCAAAGCACTTATTGTTAAAAACAAATAACCAACATTTATTTATTTATTTATTTATTATTGTGCAGTGATTTCCACTGATACAAAAGTGTACTTTGCAAATTTATTCCAGTATTCAACCACTTTTACTTTTCAATTGCTGCAATACAATTTCCAGATGATGCAACCTGCAAAATGACTCAGCTGATGCTAAATGCAGATTGTAATATCAACTTCCTTGATATCTTCCTATTCTTCTGCTTGTTGCTTAGGATTGCCTAAAAATGACCAGACCCGACCCATCGCTGCGCAGCAGATATAATTAATAAATTATTTTTTAAAAATAAAAAAAATGTTCTTCTTCTTCTTCTCCTTCTTCATCATCTTAATCTTTCTACAAGGTAATCTGCCTTCTTGTACATGAAAATAAACAAAACTATGCACATGGGTCCAGTCCTACGTCACAGCTCCCCAACTGGAATTGTAAGCCTATAGTCCTGATGGTACAGCAACTGTCCAGAGATGAAAACTTAAAAAATTAATCACAAACCAACCATACATGCTACCACCTCACAACTTTCATACACTTGGAACTTGCTTTAAATGATGAAGTCCATTCCTGCACCAGATGTTTCAGTGAAAACAGCTGCTGCAAATTCTTGCTAAATAACTCTCGAAAGTTCATGAAAAAAGACAAAGTTTTGATGTCATTGTGGAACTGGTTAATATCAGAATTGTATCTCAGAAACTGATTTTTTTTTTGTTTAAATTCATTCTTGTAAATTACAAATCTAACCTTAAAGAAGTTCAAGGTTAGATAATTTAAGTAAGGTTTCTCCTCCTTCTCTCTTCTCACCTCTCAACACTGTCTGTACAGACGTTTCTCCTTGGCTTTACTTTCCCCATGCTCTTTCTTACTTTTCTGTCTATCTAATCTTGACCCAATGGCTCCCACTCAAAAACCCTAAGATGACGCTACCACTCCCACTTATAGTATCAAGTAGACGCAATAACAAGGAATCTGCTCCTAATCTGAACTGACTGCAGTCACTGAAAATAAGAGCAGCTTTAAACATCAGTTTGTCACTTATGGAACAATGTTTTTAAATAAATGTCATACATTTCTGTTGTCTGGATGTACAAGTACAAAAATTCTCAGAATTTGTTAACTGAATTTTTCAAACTAGTTTGAAATCTGCCTTTACACTGCTGTCAGAGTCATG
The DNA here is from genome assembly GCA_019142605.1 of Cephalopholis sonnerati. Classification (NCBI taxonomy): domain Eukaryota; kingdom Metazoa; phylum Chordata; class Actinopteri; order Perciformes; family Serranidae; genus Cephalopholis; species Cephalopholis sonnerati. The sequence continues at coordinate 2,619,526 of JAGQAX010000012.1, forward strand.
GTGTAAAGTCACACATGGTTTCATACCTGGCAGGTAGCTCAGCATGATCATGACTTGCTCTTAGTGTCAAAGGCTGTGAACTCGAGAACTGGGTGATGCAGAATAAATATGCTAATGCCTATTCCCCCAACCCACCACCCCACTGCAGCCTTCAGTATTTTTATTTTGCCCTTTTTTGGCATGTATCTACTTCTGTACTCTTTGTCCTAGAAACTTCATTTCAACATCAAATTTGACATCTTCTGGAGATGTATGCATTTACTTTTACAGGTTTCTGTGATTTTTACGCAAAGTTTTGACATTTATAATAGTCTATGAGAGAAATGTGTGAATGGTCACCTGTTCAATTCCCATGCACAGCTATTCCTTCCACCAAAACTATTGCCGCTTCTAATACTACTACTTTTGCTACTAGGGATTCATGATAATATTGACCTGTTATCAGTATCAGCCGATAATGGCTTTGAAATGAACTATCAGAATTAGCCAACATATTTTTTTCATATTTTGCATATGAATAAATATTACATACACTAAAGAGCACTGTATTTCATGTATCCATCTGGTGGTGGGCCAACACGATAAGAGTATGCATGCATAATATGATGTTAATTTCACTACAGAAGAGACTTGATAATCCCTAAAATTAGGTTGGACGAAAAGTGGATATATCAATATCGGTATCACTTATTGGTCAGAGGAATTGTTACAAATCTGCATGTCGGATATTTTTAAAAAAATCCAACATTGTGCATCCCTAGTTGCTACCACAGCCGGCTACTTAATGCTGTTCAAATAAAAGCATTACACATAGCAATGTTGCAGGCATCCTCTGTTGGATCTGTGGTTAATGCCTGGTAAGAAATAAACTAGAAAGCAAGGTCCTGAGTTAAACACCAGCACAGGACAGTCATATATATATAATATATATAATACTAATCTTATGAGTTGCTTTATATGTTCATCATGTACCATCATTCAAAGAGGCTCCTGTGCTCAGATTAGTGTTGCCACCCGTCCCGTTTTTCCCAGAATTGTTCTCTTTTTTCATCAGCTTTCCCGGAGAAAATAAAATCTCTCCCGGGACACAATTTGTCCCGTTTTTTGGGGGAGAATGTAAAAACTGTATTTGGTTTCTTTCGTTTTGTAGTCCAGAAAGGTTCCCATTAAATGTCTCTGTTTTCCTCCCGTGTATAGCCTACGTCACGCATCTAATCACGTGATACCTCCTTGGCTCCTTCGCGCACCACGCCCCCATTGTTCAAAGAAGAAAACTTGATCTCTTCCGTGTTGTCTGAGCGTCTTCCTTTCACTAAGTTTTCGCGTCTTATTTGAAATGGGAGAGATGACTGATGAGGAAGGAGATAGAACATGCAAGCCACCAGCACGAAAAAAAAGATACACTCGTTACAATTCTGACTGGGCGAAACGTTCTGAGTTTGAATGGGTACAGCCGACTGAGGGAGACTTTTTTTCCGCCCGTTGCATTCTGTGGCCGGTGTTCCGGATTAACTGGTGGTTGAATTAACTGGTGATATTAAATACATTAGACAGATGTGCCGTAGTCGCAGCGTGCGAGGACCCCTTGTTTACATGGTTATAAACTACCTGCTCCTGGCCTCCCGAAGGCTACTTCAGGACTCACCAAGTAAAAGAATACTGCCAGTGTCCCTACAAGTCACCGTAACGTATACTTGTGTACATATTTCATTGATTGTAGCTTCCACATCGATTCTTTACACAGACAGGTGCCCGTGTCGATGCCTGTCCAAAATGCTGCAGTCCGAAATAAAACATTCAAACGTCGGTGTTGTTCTCGTTGTATTTGTGTCGCTTTCTCAATGTGCTCGTCTCCTCATGCACTCCATAAGTGAAACATACAGTGTGGTGGCAAATTAAATGTGAAATCATGCACAGCTCGGACGCATGTGGCGATCGCAGCTAGTGCAGTATGTTCAGATTAACTTGTGACACTTCTCTTACCATCGATCATGTTCAATATTCTCCTCCTCCACGATCACCAATCATCATGTTGTACATGGAAGTCCACCGAGAGTCCTCTCGCACCACGAAAAGCCCTTCGACCGTGTTTCATACAGTCGTTAAACGTGTTACTTTGTCAACATTGTATCCCACGGTGGTCAGCACACACTACCTCATCCAGGTGTGACGACTGCAAGCTCATTTGACAAGAGGGAGGGGCCGAATGTGGGCAACTCACTGCTTTAGTTAAAATAATTTGATTCATGCTGTTGATCAAGGAGGGACAAGGTATGACAGTTTTGTATGAGGTGATAAATGTGGCTGTTAGTGACTGAAGGCTGGTCTCTTTAGCCATTAGTCAAAGAGGAGCAACAGTCACATGCAGCAAATTAATTTGTATAAGATGAAGGATCATTCTGATGAGACCATAAAACTACGTGTTAGAGTTATTCCAGCTGTTTAATGTTGCATTAAGTATCAATGCAAGTGTCACCAAAGCATTCACCACCATGCAAATGCACTTATTAAATACAGTGAGAGATATTCAAACCCTACACTAGCATGATTTAGTTCATGTGAAGTCAGTCATTTTGCAAAATGAGGAATTTCAAATACAAGAGTTAAGTTGGCTGGTCAGACACTGACTCCTGTCACCACACATTGGGAAATATGACACCAACAGCCTGAATGAAGGTAATATGTGGGTGAATTGCAGCATCACATTAAAACCACATAATAGAATGCCCTACAAAGTATGCATCAATCAATCAATCAACACAGTATTCCACAGTATTCAGCATAGACAAGACTGAGAGCTCGTTTGACCAACAGGGACAATCACTAGACAGCTGTTATACACAGGTGAAAGCAGTATAAATGAGGGGTGGGGGTGGCACATCCCATCCTATATAAGGCTGATTATCAGATCACAGTCTTGTGGGTTTTTGAGTAGGTTGGTGAGCGACAGAGCGGAGACAGAAAGAAAAAGAGAGTGATTTGTGAGTGACAGTGAGTGACAGTGAGTGACGTCTTGAGTGTGAGTGTGATTGCTGCTTTTGTGGACCTTTTGAGTGATAGTGGGTGACTGTGGTGTGCTTGATTGTTGGTTGAGTGTCCTGTGTTTGTGTGTGGGTGTGAGTAGAGAGGAGAGGAGTAGGTGTAGTGTGAGCCAGGTGTAGGTGGTGGTAGGTGAGTGCAGGTGAGCCAGGTGTAGGTGGTGGTAGGTGAGACAGGTGTAGGTGGTGGTAGGTGAGTGTAGGTGAGACAGGTGGAGACAGGGAAAGGTAGGGATGGATCCCAACACTCTGCGTGAGGTTCTGGAGATAAAGCTCCATAACCGTTATCCTGAGGGTGCTACAAGCAAACAGCGCTATGTGATGAAGCGACGTGCTGATACCTTCAGGATAAAGGGTAAGAATTTATGCCACATGGACCTCAACAATTACCCACACACCTTGTCAGACTTCCAATTAACCTAATCACTTGACTTCTAAACCCAGATGGAGAGCTGTACTACATCTGCAGGCGAAGGCGGCACCAGGAAGACCATCTGGCCAAAGTTGTGGCCTCTGCAGAAGAGGCAAATGAACTCTTCATTGAGTTCCATGCCAGCCCTCTTGGTGGACACTGCGGTGTTGAGAAGACCCACAGTGCCATCATTGCCAGGTATTATTGGCCTGGCATGGAGGCTGACATCCGCAAATGGGTGAGTCTGTATCCTCAAAATGATGAATACACATTCAGGTCAAAGAGCAGAGTAATGTTGTTTTCTGCAAAGATTCAGAGCATTCATGTGGATGTAATACTGAACTAATTTCCAGATTTGATCATAATTGTTGGTATGGATTTTTTTTATACAGGTTGACCAGTGTCCACAATGTCAGGCCAAGAGGGCGACTCTAAAAGAAAAGAAACAGTACAGCCCAATTGAGGTAAAAGAAACAAAATACTGTCAGGTGTCAAGCACATGACTGCTATAGATCTCACGTCCTTTCCCTTTTCCTCTTAGATATCGGAGCCTCTTGAGCTTGTTGGGATGGATCTGGTGGGTAAACTCACAATGACAGATGGTGGCAACCAATACATATGTGTAATGGTTGACTATTTCACCAAATGGGCAGAGGCTTACCCACTAAAGAGTAAGAATGCAGTAGAGGTCACAAATTGTATCCTTGATTTCTTTTACAAATTTGGTGCACCCAAAAGACTGCTAACAGATCAGGGCACTGAATTCTGCAACAAGGTAAAGTAATGATGCCTAATCAATTGTCAAAATATAGACTGCTGTGCCTACTTATTTCATGTTTGTTCATTTGTTCTCTTTAGATAAATTATGACCTTTGTGAGAGGTTGGGCATTAAAAGGAGCCTCTGCTCCCCGTACCATCCACAGACCAATGGTCTTGTGGAAAAACTCAACGGGACAATACAAAGGTATAAATTTTCATGCCAATGGTACAAAAGTTAAAACTAAAATGACTTCTGGCAGACTGATTTGTTTCTCCTTGCAAAGCAGCCTTATGTACCCAAATAATCTTGTGCCTCCTCATGTACTTCAATTTTCAGGACCCTCAACAAACTTGTTGCAGACCACCCACAGCAGTGGGACACCTACCTCCAGTCAACAATGTTCAGCCTGAGGACTAAAAAGCAGCTGACCACAAATTATAGTCCCTACTACCTGATGTTTGGGAGGGAGGCAAGGTATCCCTCAGAAGTACCTGAAGTGTACAAGGTAAGATTATTAAATGTCCTCATCTGTGTTAAGAAGGCAACTTGCTGTTAATGTCTTCTAATTCCTAAACTATTTGTTGCAGGTCACTGAGGAAAAAGTCAGCAGCCTGCTGCTCAGAGAAGTGCCTGAAGGGCTACAGAAGCAGGAGGTCGTCTATGAAGACGTGAGGAGGAACGTTCGAAAAAGCCAAGACAAAATCCGAAAGAGGAAGCAGCAGAGGGGCAAGGATGACCTCTTCCAGGTGGGAGACCTTGTCCTCCACAAGAACAAGAGGCAGGAGCAGAGGAAGGGGGGGAAACTGGAGGCCGATCTTTTGGGACCGCTCCGAATCTCAAAGCTGGAAGGGAAAGTGGCAGACCTGGTCTCTAGACGGGGGAAAAAGACAGTTAAGGTCAACATAGACCACCTGGTGCACTATATCCAGCCAGAGGAGAGGGTCCCTGCCAAATTGAAAAAAGAGTCAGGTCCCTCTCCTCTGCCTGGTCCATCGCAGCCATGCACCCCCCCTGCAGTGGTGTGCCACGAGGCCCCAGAGCCCCCCTCAGCTGGTGCTGGGGACCTATGTGAGTGAAATTTCATTTAATGCAGTCTACATTATGCCTTTCATGAATAACTGACATTTCTCTTTTTGCAGTGATCAGAGAAATATGGGCAGGAGGGAAGCCTGAGACCCTCTGGTCAAGAATAGCATCATACAAGTTGTACTCCGAAGATTTAATGGTCCTAGCACCCGGAAAGGAGTTGGAGGGTCAGGTACTGGTGGTTATTATTCAGGTGCATGTATTTTGCCTGTTAGTACACAGTAGATCACAATTCAGTCTTGTACACATAGATTGTCAACGCATATATGACCCTTGTGGCAAGGAAGGTGGGGGCCAAAGTCATTGATTCATATGCCATGACAGCAATCTGGCAGGGTTCCACAAAGGACCACAGAAGGGTGAGTAAGGTTTCTTACTGAGCCAGCACATTGATCTTGTACATTGACATTTGGGGCTAACTTTTTTTTCTTATTCTAGCTGGACCTTGTCAACTGTGATGTGGCAGCTGGTGCAGTGTGTGACAAGCGGCACTGGACCTTGGTGGTAAGTTCTATACACACTCATAATGCACTGTTGGACCTCCTGCTGTATGGAGGGTGACCTCAAATTCCTGTTTTGCACTTCCATAGATAATGTATCTTAAGGAGAATCGTGCCCTTTTTGTGGACCCATTTGGGGCCACTCAGGCACAGCTGGACCACTGCAGGGACACAACAAGGTGAGAATATAAGCTCTATTGTATGCCTCAACACTCATGTATTCACTCACTTTGGATGATAGTGGGGGGGCAATGAGGGAAATGAAATAACTTTCCTTTAGATTACTGTTGCTGCTAAAATTTTGTTCTTGTAGCTCACTACTGGCCTTCAACCAACAAATCTTGCCCTTTAAACTTATCAGCTGTTCTGTGTCCTGTAGAGCACTGGTCAGGAGACATTGTCCAGCTGTTGGCAAGTGGGTGTGTGCCACGGTCCCACATCCAAAACAACAGGATGCCACATCATGTGGGGTGTTTGTGTGCAAGGTATCAATTTGACTATTTGACTATACATCATCACAGTCATCACAATCGTATTCACCAGAAATATTTTAGCTTGCAGAACAAATTCTAATGGGGGACACCGTCGACTACCCTGTGGATGAGGAGGGTGTGGCAGCGATGAGGCTGGACATGGCTAAATGTTTGCTGCGAGAGACGGGTATGCTCCAGGGATTGACTTTCCATTCCAGCTGCTTTTGGATGTTTCTGAATTGCTATTAAACTACTTTTTTTTTTTTTTTTTTTTTTTTTTCCTTTTTACAGATGACCTATCCCAACTCTGTCGGGAATGTGGGGAGGAAGGCACGGGGGCAGCTATTGATGACTGGGTAAGATGACTAAGTCGACTCCAGACCAACCTGTAGCTTGAGGAATGGGCTCAACATCAGCTAGGTTACTGGAGCATCACTGGGTGAACTGTCACGATAATAACTATTGTAATTGTGTGGTTTAATTCACCTAACTAGGATATCTTTGCACTTTAAGGGCACGGGTGCAGCTGAAGAAACAGACTCCACTCTTAAAGACAACAGCTAAGCTTAAAAACCTACTTCCTGCTCTAGATGAATGTTTTGAACCTGCTGGAATTCTGGAAAATAATCCTTGTGGTTTTTTTTTTTTTCCCCTTCCAGATTGAGTGCACAGCCTGTGCCTTATGGCGCCACAATGCTTGTGCGGGCTTCCCCTCTGCAGAGGGAAACTTCTTTTGCAAGAATTGTAAATAAAATATTTAACTAACTTACCTGATCTGTGTCTTCTCTTCAACATGGTCACTATAGCTACTATGTTTGGGAATTATCTTTATTGCTTATTTTGTTTTTATTAACTTATCACACCTGGTCTGTTGCCTATGTTGAGGATTTGCTGTTGTGCCTGACCATTCAAGGTATGAACATGCATGGTTTTAATGTGATGCTGCAATTCACCCACATATTACCTTCATTCAGGCTGTTGGTGTCATATTTCCCAATGTGTGGTGACAGGAGTCAGTGTCTGACCAGCCAACTTAACTCTTGTATTTGAAATTCCTCATTTTGCAAAATGACTGACTTCACATGAACTAAATCATGCTAGTGTAGGGTTTGAATATCTCTCACTGTATTTAATAAGTGCATTTGCATGGTGGTGAATGCTTTGGTGACACTTGCATTGATACTTAATGCAACATTAAACAGCTGGAATAACTCTAACACGTAGTTTTATGGTCTCATCAGAATGATCCTTCATCTTATACAAATTAATTTGCTGCATGTGACTGTTGCTCCTCTTTGACTAATGGCTAAAGAGACCAGCCTTCAGTCACTAACAGCCACATTTATCACCTCATACAAAACTGTCATACCTTGTCCCTCCTTGATCAACAGCATGAATCAAATTATTTTAACTAAAGCAGTGAGTTGCCCACATTCGGCCCCTCCCTCTTGTCAAATGAGCTTGCAGTCGTCACACCTGGATGAGGTAGTGTGTGCTGACCACCGTGGGATACAATGTTGACAAAGTAACACGTTTAACGACTGTATGAAACACGGTCGAAGGGCTTTTCGTGGTGCGAGAGGACTCTCGGTGGACTTCCATGTACAACATGATGATTGGTGATCGTGGAGGAGGAGAATATTGAACATGATCGATGGTAAGAGAAGTGTCACAAGTTAATCTGAACATACTGCACTAGCTGCGATCGCCACATGCGTCCGAGCTGTGCATGATTTCACATTTAATTTGCCACCACACTGTATGTTTCACTTATGGAGTGCATGAGGAGACGAGCACATTGAGAAAGCGACACAAATACAACGAGAACAACACCGACGTTTGAATGTTTTATTTCGGACTGCAGCATTTTGGACAGGCATCGACACGGGCACCTGTCTGTGTAAAGAATCGATGTGGAAGCTACAATCAATGAAATATGTACACAAGTATACGTTACGGTGACTTGTAGGGACACTGGCAGTATTCTTTTACTTGGTGAGTCCTGAAGTAGCCTTCGGGAGGCCAGGAGCAGGTAGTTTATAACCATGTAAACAAGGGGTCCTCGCACGCTGCGACTACGGCAAAAATATCGGTAAAATATGAAGGAAAAAACGCATTGGAAATCCACGCGAAAACAAAAAAGCACCAAGGTGTGGTATCAAACAAACAAAAACAGGCAGCCATTGCAACTTTTATGACCAAAAAATGTTCACTAGAGGAAGACAAGATTGCAGTGGCAGAGCTCACCAGTGTTTACCATGGAGTGAAACATGGACACGGCTACTTATCCATGGATTGCGGCAATAAAGTAAGTGCGAAGATCTTTAATGATTCTAGTATCGCCACAAAAATGTCATGTGGAAGAACAAAAAGTGAGACTTCAGTTAAAAATGTCCTAGCTCCTGAGCATTTAGTCACAGAACTGCAAGATGCACCATATTTTTCTGTCTGTTCTGACGCATCAAACTCGGGCAACGCAAAACTGTATACATATACAGTTCAGTATTTCCATGCAGAGGAGGGTGTTAAATGTGGGCTGTTGGAATTTTACGAGGACCCCCATGAAACCAGGAGTGCTATCTATCAGTAAATTGTGGATATCACAGAAAAAAACGGCCTGCGTGTAAGTCAGATTAGTGCATATGGAGCTGACAATGCATCTGTGAATAACTCAGTTTTCCAAAAACTGAAGGAAGTCAATCCACACATCATGAAGGAAAACTGCAAATGTCACTTGGTCCACAACACTCTGAAAAATGCAAATAGAATTCTCAGCACTGCAGGTTATGATGCTGAAGCTCTCGTCTTAAAAATCTACAGTGAATTCTCATGCTCAGCTAAAAGAGCAGACTCTCTGAAGGAGTTTTGCAAGTTTACTTCAGTACAGTACAAAGAGATACTGAGGCATGTACCAACCCGTTGGTTATCTCTATTGCCTGCAATTCAGAGGATCTTGGAGTGTTGGCCTGGCCTTAAGTGTTATTTTTTGTCACTGGGAAAAGCGGACTGTCCTGACATTATTTGGAAGGCTTTTTGTAAAAGTGGTCCTGATGCTGACGCCGACAGCAGTGATGAGGATGAGGTGACAGTGTCTGAATGTGTCCTGCTGTTTCTGCACAATGTCATGCAAGAGTTTCATTACACAATTCTCAAGTTGGAAAATGAGAGTGCTACTCTACTCGATGTTCATGAAGTGATGAATCGACTGTGTAGCCAATTAATGCTACGCCGTGCAGACAAGTTTTATGGCCATAAAACAAAACAAGCAACCCGTAAACTGAGTGAAAGAGAACAAACAAAGTTCGCAACACTGGCTGACCGCTTCTTTGAGAAGGCTGCTCAGTACCTGGAGGCTAACTTTGATTTTAATGATCCAGTTTTGTCTCACACTAGCTGTCTGCAGGTAAGTGGTCCAATGAAGTGGGATGCACTAGAGGGACTGGTCAACAAACTAGCTCTGGACATAGACGAAGACAAACTGTACCAGGACTACACTGCACTGAACAGTGTCTTTGAATTCATCCCAGAAGACCTGGCACCAGACAAGAAATGGGCGTTTTTTTTTCAAGAAAGAGAAAGCTACAACTGAACTGCTCAAAGTGGCATCTTTTGTTTTCTCTGTACCTGTCACTATGCTGAGCGTGTGTTTAGCCACATGGAGGATGTGTGGTCAGACAAAAGGAACAGGATGTCAGTGGGGTTGGTCAAAGCAGAACTTCAAGTCAGACTAAACTTTAAGGTATCATGCTTGGAGTTTAAAGCATTCATCGAGAGACAGCATGGACTACTGGAGGCAGCAAAAGGGGATGCCAAATACAGGTGGAAAAATAGGTGAGTGGTAGCCCAAATTCATTAAGTCAAAATATTGTTTATAATGCATTATAATACAAATGGATCCAATCCTGTTTTCATCTGTGATTTTTAAAATCTGCGTTCAATGTAGAAAGGGACAGCAACAGACAAATGAGGCCAGAGTGTGTGCAGGGTCAAGTGCATCTTTGTCAGGGTCAAGAGCATCTGTGTCAGGGAGAGAATCAGAGTCAGGAAGACAAATGGGTAAGCAAGGAAATAGGGAGTCCTAGAACTGTCAACTTAGTATATTTGCATGTCCAATCATCTTTTAATGTATTTCTTTATTTCTCGTTTCTATTTCTATTTCTTTTTTCTTTATTTTTAATCTATATTTAATGTAGAGGATGGCAGCAGCAGACCAAGGAGTCCATCCAGAAGGAATGCAACAGAGACAAGAACATCTGTGTCAGAGAGACAACCTGTGTCAAGAGGAAAACAAAGGTACAAGAGAGGTTACAGGGAGTCCTACAACTTAGTATGGCCCAGATAACTTGGTAGTTAACTCAGTATCATTAACTTAGTTTTTGCCAGGCAGGTTTGGTCCTTTCATATCCTCCACCTCCATTGCATAACTCCTCACTCCCTGTGATGTCTCTCTCTGTGTTTTAGTGTGTGGACATGGCTGCTGGACTCAAATGTTTCAAGGCTGGGGTGACTCATCAGGATTTCCAGGAGGTGTACATTCACCCTGTTCTTTTCAATGTTGATGTATATTCACATCCTGGTAAGACTTGCCTCAGATTTTGAACCCACTGTTTATAATTTCCAGGCTTTTGCATGGATACATACATATATTAATGGAACATATCTAACAATATAAACAAACTGACATAAACATAAACAGATTTGTATGGACGACAGTTTTATGTTAATATGTGAATGGCTTCAGTTTCTAAGGTTCCGTGTTGAATTTGACTTAACTTAATGTACATATTTCAATATATGTACATTAATGTTACTTTTACATGTTGAAGTTGATGTTACTTTAACTAGGCTCCTTTGACACTACTGATCTGTTTACGCTGGTTTGATTCCTGACCCTGTGTGTGCAGGGCATGGGACCTTAAACTCATCAAACCCTCAGAGTTCAGAAGTGTATGTGTGACCCTTGAATGAATAAATGTATTAACATTACTTTGTATCTGTCTCTTATGTCTGGATTTCATGTTCATTGGTCACTGAAATAGTAATAATGACCCGGCCCGATCCGGCCCGGCCCAGCGCAACATTTGGTCCCTTTTTTTCACAAATCCAAGGTGGCAACCCTAGCTCAGATATTATATTATTCAATATTTATACTAATATGCATTAACTCTTGTTGTAACAGTTGTACATGTAACAGTTTATCAGAATAATTCTGTATGTTTAAAATACTGCTGAGGGTAGATCACCAAATTCAGCCAAGCTGTATAGATGTGGATCCTGAGCAAGTCTGGAGCTTTTGATACAATTTAACTCTAGGTGGTGCTGAAAGATTTGAGATATTGCTGCAAGAGTGGCCGCAGTTTGCAGCTTGTTCTGGTGTGTGTGTGTGTGTATGTGTGTGTGTGTGTGTGTGTGTGTGTGTTCCATGACTGATGATTCTTAGTTTATCTGAAATACCTCTGGTCTCTGGTCAGAGGCTGACATACCCACAAACAGCTGGCTATTGAGGTGTAAGAGGCCGTGTCCGTCAGCTGGAGCTTTCAGAAAGCGAAGAAGCTGGTCAACCTGCAGTGACACCTCCTTCACGTTACGCTCCGCCTTCACATAGTGCCACTGCCTGTCATTCAGGGGGAGGTGGGACTTTACAGCCAGGACTTCAGGACCATTTCCCATGTCAAAGGAGAAAGTCAACACTGAAGGGGCTGGGAGGTCACATGAGTACACACACACACACACACACGCACACACACACACACACACACACACACACGCACACACACACACACACACACACACACACACACACACACACACACACACACACACACACACACAGCTGGGTCAGATTAAATCTTGTGCTTGTTTTTTTATGTATTACTGGCTGATGCAATGTGATATTGATATGCTGCTGGGTGAGCCTGATGAACTGAATGGATTTATAAGGAGACTTAGCTGACAGCTTGTCAATATTTCACCAAGTCGCTTTTGCTGCAGGAATCTGTGGTGAAAAATTATGGCTCCAAACATTGTGCGGAAAAGTCCTCAAGAACTCCTTCCTGCTGACAAACTAATGATATCTAAAACAGCAACTACAAGCAGATCAACCCTATGTTATCAAGGGTGTGGGTTTGGTGTTAGCGGTGTGGAGGGGCACAATGAAGTCACAGGATTGTTTGGTTCTTCAACTTACAAAAACCCTGAAATTTACAAGACATCAGGCTGTAAAGACCTGACAGCTTCTTTTTGTGGAAATCTGTCAGCTACAGCATTTCCATCTGACAAAATCCAAATGTGTTTTTGTGTGGTGCTGCTTATTATTGTGTACATGTCCTCATACTCTTCCCCATCCTGTTTCATATCAGTCTTATGCACCAGTGCATGTCTGTTGAACATTCACTCACAGCTCAGCTCCACTCGGATGAAGTGTTTATGGCCCAGGTTCTCCAGGAACACTCCAGAAGGAGCGCTGGTCTTGAAGTAGAAGGAGATGTCAGAGGCGAGCTCAGCCTGCAGGGTGGGGAAGGAGAGGGAGGAGGACTCTTTGTAGAAGGACGCTGCGTTCCAGATGGACACTGACAGAAAAATCAAAGAGGAGTACAAGATCAGGCCCCATGATAGGTGGCTGATAACAAGGCAAAATCTTCAGTCACACTTTGAGGAGAACCAAGTAGTTCCCAAACTAGAGTTGCAATTAACAGCTATTTTGATAATTAATTAAACTCTCAATTATAACTATGATTAATCAATTATTGATTATATAAAAGAAAAAAAAGCTAAATGTGATTATTTCCAGCGTTTTATTAAAAAACAGAACTTATTCCTCGTCTGCTTGTACAATAGACCTAATCACAATGTTTATTTACTAAGTTCCCAATAGAAAACTCTGGTGTCATGTACATAAAATCAAATGGGGCTGAGCAAACACTGCCTCAGTAGGTTAGTTTTTAGCTACCTGTAAAAAGCCCATCTAAAAAAAAGAATATCGATGCAAGTGTCAGGCACGTGCACAGATGGACCCTGGGTGGTGCTCACGCACCTGCCCTTTTGCCCTGTGTCTAGAATAGTGCCCTTTTTGCAAGACATGTTTTTTTCGATTTCTTTTAATAATTTCTTATTTTAGTTTTTAAATTTGCCCCATGTCATCAAATCTCAATTTAAAGTGTGTTGTATGTCTCACAAGTCTATTTGTATCGAGTCCCTGCCCCTCCGTCTTCAACTTCCCTTGCAGCAGCTGCATGCAAATTGAGCACCCGCGGAGCAGTATCACATCTCCCTAACCTGTCTTGATGGACAGCCAGGTAACAACAGTGTTTGCCCTAAGACTTGACATTGTTTGTCACTGTTATGAAATTAAACCACTATTAAAACATAACACAGCCAGCCTTACATAGGCAATAACCCACAGTTAAGCTTAACAACAAGTAAGCTAGTCTGGCATAAATTCGAATGTCTTTCTCCAACTCTGGCATCTTTGATAATTAATCTTCAAAAAATGCCAACAATGTCAAAAATGACTTGCAGTTTGGGGCTGCGGTGCATAAAGAGGAGGACAAGAGGAGCGCAGTGCACCATGTGTCTGTTCTCTGGGATTCTTTAAGAATATTTGAAGCTTATTTAAAAGATAAATAAAAGAAATAGTGTGACTTCTTAAAAAAGAAAGGGAGAATGAGGACAGGATGAGAACAAATTGAGAAGAGGGAGAAGGAAAGGAATGGAGAATAAAATGAGGAGAGCAGTACAGAATGCACTTAGCCTGATTGTTGCAGCTGAACACAGGCCTACTTTGTAGTTAAGAGGGTAAATTGGTTGGTTTATTGTTTTATTTATCCAAAGAACAGCATTTTACAATTTTTATGAAGATTTATTGATTGTGATGTTTTTTTGTTATACAGACCACTAAAGCATGCACAGGGTGGTATTGTATTTTTTATTTATTTATTTATTTATTTATTTTTTGCCTGTATAGATAAATGATAATGTAGAAAGTGAATGTGTAGCAGCTGCTTGGTGTATAGATATTTAGACAGCTCATATGTAAGCTATACATTTACATTTTCCCTGTGCACTGTGCACACATGTATTCAACAGCAAAAAAAAGTGTAAGTTAAGTGTACACTATATTCAGAATATTTTCTCAACTTTACCTCACTGTCGAACAGCCTTTTCTGACATTTAATTGAAGTTGTCATATCAAAGCCACCAGACTCCATTGACAAAAACAATCATTTTACTTAGCAACACTGAAGATGCTGGTCTACCACGGCTGGTTAATGTGTAAGGTTAAGTGGAGAAAATATTTACATATTGCGTTCACTTACACTGATATTGATTTGTAGGTGTCTAAAATACTCTTTGCTCCCGCCCTTGTCCACAGCAGTACGTTGTTATGTTTCCATTAGATTAGATTAGAAGATTTGCTTTGGTTTATCAAAGATGCCAACAAAGCAACACAATACATTAAAAAAGCACAGCAGAAATATTGAATAGGTCAGACCACCATGTTTAACTATAATTTATTACATATTACAGTTAACGCTAAAAATGACAACAGAAATGAACAAATTGGCTGATTTCACATAGCTCTGCATTTAAAATCAATTGCAGGTTGTTCACCTAGAGGTGACTGTTGTTGTTGGCGTAAATGTCATGGTGATTCAGTCTATACTCTTTAAAAAACTTTGCAAAACAAATTTGAAAAAAAAAAATGCTACATCAAGAGTCCAGACAAGGTCACTGCAATTAATAAAAATGAAATGGACACTGGGGTTGCCGCCTTGCACTAAAACAAAAGGGAAATGTAACTAGTATATATATGAGATCAGATATTGCTGAGGTTTCTGTCGTGAAGAAGTAAAGGCTGCACTGATCTCTTAAAAAGCAGGCAGTTTGTTATCATTTTTCCCCCGAAGTGCAACAGCGTGAGAAATGTTAATTAAAGTTAGGACTTAGCTGATGTGTTTCAGCCCACTGTCCAGACATTTTATACAAAAGTGCAGGGTTGTTTTGAGCTACCAGTTTGGGTAAT